>WYDI02030768.1:0-84788 GCA_009867235.2 Psittacus erithacus
GAGGGACACCACTCGTTACTGGTCTCCAGCTGGACATTGAGCCATTGACCACAACTCTTTGCATGCAGCCATCCAGCTGGCTCTTTATTCACCATGTGGTATGACTCCCTGGGGTGGCTGAGGACCTGATTACAGAATCCATTAGCTTAGCACATAGGATAAAGGATGGGAACAAGTTACAGTGCTGCAGCGCATGGTGGAACATGGGACACTGTATGGGAGAAGCCTATAGTCTTGGCCCAGGATGGGAGATTTGATCATTTTGATGGAGTATGGGAAAGACTTGAGGACCACCAACATTCAAGTGCTATTACAGCACAGAGCATCTGCTGGCAAAACTCCATGTGCACAGTCTTACTTTTACAATGTGCGTTTTGCACAAACACAGACATTCGCTAAGAAACCACAGCTGCCTTTTAGACTGACAATCTACTGGTCTGTGGCTCTCGAGGAGTCTTTGTTAGGATCTGTTCATTTAAAAATGAAGCAGCTCTAGATCTTTTTCTCCTCTTGTGGAGAAATTGTGGTGATATTGTGGTGAAAATGTGCATTAGCAGGGAGGCCTGCAGACATGTTGCTTGTATATGGAGTATTTTTCCCAGACTTAGCAGGATCTGCTTTTCTGCTCTGTTGTATACACGTGTGAAATGTGAGCAGGATAGATGTTCAAGATAAGAAATTAAGCCACATGATTAGCTTCGACTGGTTAATAAGTACCTACACGACAAAGAGCAAAGTCTGACGGAAAGGACTGTCATATATGAAAAAAATCAAAGCAAAACTATAAGTACAGGATGTCAGCGATCAGGTGCCAAAATGAATTGTCACTTTTTCTGCTTCAGCTTCCCAAGTAAAATTAAGCAGCTGGTGTGCTGGGTGATCAGACCCTGCAGAGCAGACGTTTCCATCAAACTGCATGGAAACAGTGATGGGTTGAGCTGGGATCGCTTCTGTTTTTCACACTGACCTGGCATTTTGGCTCTAAGTCTTTCTTTCCAATTACTGGGAGCACTGCTAAATTTCAGGGCACTTGGCTGCAATTTTCCATGTTGTTTCCATGCCTTAAATGAGTCTGAACTGTTCTAATCCTAAGGCATTTTGTTTGTTTTTCTTGCGGTTTAAGGTTGGCTTTGAGCTTCTTGTAGAAGTCTTCAGCCAAAATTATTCCCAAAGGCCTCAGAAAGGGAAGGAAGGAAAGGAACAGAAAGAGAATGGGAAGGGATAGGGCTGCTACCCACAGAAAGGGAAGAAACCAGCAAAACTCCCAAAATACAAGAAAGGTGATCACAATGAAGGGAAGGATGTGCTACAAGAGGAAGCCAAGAAGAAACGTGGCGTGGCTAAGACAAAGGAAGAGGAGATCCTCCATCCTCCATCTCTTCTGGAGTGACAGGCAACATGAGGTTCATGAGGAGCAGAAATTACCTGTCCTATTTCTTTTAGACAAATCAATAGCCAGCTGCAACAGTTGCAACATTCTCTTAGAGCAAAGATTGCATTAACAACTAGGAAATAAAGCTAACCTGCTTAAATTGAGAGGCAAAACAATGTGCCTACATCGAAAAGAAGGATATGGGAATAGTAAAACCTTCACTGTCTGCTCCAGCATGGATGTGTAAGATGATCTTGAGAAAGCCATCTACAGGAAAAAAAAGGCCATAACCTAAAAAACCCTCAGTATCTCACAGGAGGGCCGTGAGGCCATATAGATGCCAGTTTTCAGTTACTACCATATCAGAATCTCTAGGATAGCTTAAACAATCATTTTCTCACATTTGTTCTATACATTTCTTGATGACAGAGCTTTGAAAGCTGCCTAACCCTACGGCCCTCATCACAGCAGCTCTACAATGCCTATTTATGTCAGAGGATTCCTTTTGAATCCTGGTATCTCTGTAGAAGACCTAAAAAGCTGAGACGGACTCACTGAAACCCTCTCATGGTACCCTTATTACAGAGCACCCATTCCTGATGAGAAAACTTTGCCATCATGTGCAAAGCACTGCTTATCCTGCAGGAATGAAACCTGCTGCATAACAGAGGTCTGCGGTAACACAGGAGCCCCTTTTGTTGCGCCCATGTGGTTTCTGACAGTGATCACAGGCTTGAGACACTTCACAAGCCCCTTTTCCCTTGCTACAATGGGATCTAGCAAACAGCCCTAGTACCCAGGCCAGAAGGACACATAGATAGATCAACCTATTCAGGCCTTCTGCAGGTCTCCTTCAACCTTCCCAGCCACCCAGCAAACCCTGCCAGCCAAGACACCACTATAGCTTGGCCAAGTCATAGGTATTTCATCTTGGGACATGCTAGACTAGTGGGGACACCCTGGGGCAGACACGTGCATCCAGACCTGGCATTAAGACACCAGTGATGTAAAGAAACTTCTCAGATGCCCTCTGCATGGGAGTTTGCCTGTCCTTCCTCAGAAGACTGCTTTAGTTAAAGCAGTTAAGCCATCCTATCCCTTCCCTCCTCTGTCAGGACAGGGCCAGACCCTTCCTTCGAAAGACATTGCTGGTGATGAGATTTCCAGCTGAAAGTAGGATTCAGGCCCTTTGTTTAGGAACAGAAATGAAACATGCTTCATTGCACCTCATGAATTCTTTCAGTATAAGCATCTTCAGTTACATGTTTCTGTAGCTGGAAATACGTGTCTGTCACCACGGTAAGGAAGAAAAGAATTCCCACCGATGTGAAAGTGTGGTGCTCCCTTTTATCCTGATCTCATTGTTAAACAAATGATCTGCCTTTAAAAGTACTGTGACATTTATTTGTGCCTCTAAAAGGGGCTATTTCCACCCCTGTCTCTGTTTACATTTTATGTAGTAACCTTCTTTTTCTGGGCTCTGTTAATTAAGGGGGATAACCTTTATTTCAGTTATTAAAATTGCTTTGTGTGTATGTGGGTGTGTGAAAATTATACAGTATCTTGTTTCAAACCTCCCAGGGTTTCAGCAATTATGCCTTTAACAGAAAAGCTCAAGAGCCAACAGCCATATAATGTCTAACCCCTGGGAAACAGGGTAAGAGGAAATTATACATTGACCTTTGAGTATAATGGTGTAAAAATACGTGTGTAGATAACCGCCATTATCTAGTGGCTGAAATCAGACCCCAGAAGGCTCACCTCACCCAAACAAGGTAAAGCCAGATCCCACAACTCCTGCTTGCTTGTATCAGCCTGCATGGGAATACTACATGTGGGGAGGAGAGTGGGCTGTGCCAGGCAGACATTCCCAGGTGCAGAGCAGCACGTCCCAGGTGAGGAAAGCCTCACCTACATCTGAATTTGCCTTTCCTTTTGGCAGTTCCCTCATCATCCCGCCCTTCTTCAGCTCCTGGTCCCTTTTCTTGATCTAGGATATGCAAACGCTGCTCTGAGTCACGGCTGCTGCAATAGGAGTTTTATCCCGTTGGTAAGAGCGGTGCTGCGTGCGTGTGTGTGCATTTCTGCTTTACGTGATTGTCTGCACGTCCCTTGGCAGACAGCGAGTACATCTCCCAAACCACAGCTCACACATCTAATCACTTCCACTCCAAACTCCTGAGGCTGAGCTGGGAACGATATAATAACCAGTTTCTTGCAGGCAACTGGGCAATGGTCCAGCCAAAAAGTTTAGTGAATCTGGTGGCTGACATGAAACTCATCTGAAGTTCAAGTCCCCAAGTAATCTACAGTCTCTTGCAGAGGTACGATTCAGAGAGACTCAGTCTTCTTGGGCTCTCCTGCACAGGAGATCCTGCCCCAGGATTTGGAGGGAGTCGTACTGCCAGGGTTGGTTAGGTGGTAGGAAAGGGGATGTGCCCACTTCTATCTGCAAACCAGACCACCACCATTTGAAATCTGCTATTTGTTGGCAGCAGGTGACTTTGCATTCAGGTTGGCCAACATTTCAAATTCTCCCAGTTCTGTTTGTAAATGTTCATACAGAGCCCACTGTAATGGGATCTGGTAGCAATTAAGGCCAGTTGAAGTGTTCATGGTAAATAGTAAGGGGAAATGGCAGCAAACAGACCTTTTCATAAGAGTCGCTAAAGTGAAACAGCAGCACATAGACAGCATGGACATTGAGTTAAAGACTGGTCCCGCAGCCCTGACCTTACCTAGTTGGATGATTACCAAGCAGAAAGGGAAAAGGACTAAAATGAACCGAAAGAGCCAGAGGATGAAGGAGGAAAGATTGAGAGAGGAGAACAGTTTTCATTTTACTTAGGGCGCACATTGCAATGGTTTGCAATACCCATTTACAAGCAGAACTGACCGGTTTACTGGCATATATAAGTCATTAAATGCAGAATCCATCCACAGCTGTTAACCAGCACTTCATCTTGGCAGAGAGAGACAGGAGAGGAGAGAAAAGACATGAACTGGAAAGCCCAGCTGGGAAAAACCTCAGGAACAATCAAGAGTAGGATAGAATTCAGTGGGAGTCATCTGTAATTCACCAAGCAGCCCAACACACAGCACAAGGGCTTGGGCAGGAGCAAAATTAGGTTTGAAGGGCTACTTGCTCCATCTTCTCTTAAATGGAGGAAATAGACCCATTTAGGTATTGGAACAGGCTTCTCAGGGAACTGGTGGAATCACCATCTCTGGAAGTGTCCAAAAACCATGTAGGTGAGGCCCTCAGTGACATGGTGTAGTGGTGGATGTGGAAGTCCTGGGGTAATGGTTGGACTTTCTTAAAGGTCTTTTCCAACCTAGTTGATTCTACTATTCTGCGTGTAACTAGTGGGCTTGCTGATGATACCCAGACAGGGACACTGCGAGCGCAGGCTAGCAGGATAAGATGGAGATGGGGCAGCAGAGAAATGAACTAATTCATCTATTAAGAAAAGGGGATAAAATAAGTCCAAAGATTCAGCAAAAGATACTTGAAAACTAGTTGCAAAAGCCTGTTGCAGCTGCCCTGCTCTGGCTTGGGGATGGCAATTTGCAGAAGTAATCTTGTTTAAGGAATTGCTGGACATCACAGTCCAGAAGGTTTCTGTCATAAGATGCTTTGAAAAGCATTCCTTAATGACTGAAGTTGGGGTGCCTTGTGAGGTGGGACAGAGTGTAACTTGGTCTGGGTTGCAAACAGTTATTGCTGGAAGAAGAACCAGTACTGGTCCATGGTGTGCTGCCATACAGACATGGGTCTGTACATGAATGCCACTTGAGCACCCCTCCTTGGGCAGCCCTGGTTTGCTGTTCTGGCACAGATGCCTGTTGTTGAACAGATGTCATCTTGTAAGCTCTCCTAAGCAGCTCCATTTTCCAATCAGAATTGTAACTGGAATTATGTTCAGAAGATGATTGCAGCATTTATAAAAGGGGAGTCTAAAAAACTGGCCTTGCAGCTCAGCGAATTGAGGTCACCCATCAAGCTCCTGCCCTCCCCTCCTGCTTGTTTCAAAAAGCCAGATGACTTTATTAAGTCAACTGCTGAATAGATAGATACCATTGGCATTACAAGCCAGGAAAGACAGCTAGGATACTCTTTTGTCACTAACTTGTTTTCTGACCAGAGAACAAACCAATGCTTGCTGTATCATCAAACAGGTAACAGTGTCTTGTGTAATTATAGAAAACTAATCTAATTGTTATTATTATAATAATTTATAGCTGTTTTTCCCTTAAGCCAGCTCCTTCATCATGTTTTTCACTGTCTGCTCTGTGACTGTCTTGTTGAGATCATAAGCATTTTGGGCAGGGTCTGTCTGTGTCATATGCAGTGCTGGTCACCCTACTCATGCCTAATGAGTGAGGTTCTGCTTTTGGAATTATACTGTATCACTGAAATCAGCTATTACTAACAGGAGAAACAACCCCGTAGCATCTGGATCAGTATGTAATATCTGTGAAAAATCACAATATTCATTTTATTGTAAAGAGTCACATTATTCCTTTCCCTTGCTTTCAAGACCTGTGCAAACATGTAAATACATCACGACTGGATAGTCTATGTAGTTGCCTAATGAGATATTGGCAATTAGTTTAGGCCTCAGCTTGTTAGATGCGATGGCTCTGCTAGTCAGCAGGTGTAAATCAATATAAAATAGCTGTTGAAAATCTGACCCATAGATCAAAAAGAGCTATATTTGATGCCAAGAAATGAACTTTGGATATAGCACTGCCTGAATAAAAATATGGTTTGCATTAAATCTTCAGACTGTAATGCTAAAATAACTTCAGGAAAAGAAAGCATCAACCTTGTTAAATAAACATCTCTGTGGCAGAGAGAACAGAACTTTAAAATAAAACAAAATAAAGCAGTAAGCCAAACAAAAACCTTTTAAGAGGCAATGCAGAATAATTCCCTTCAAACAACTTAAGATTTTCTCTGTATTTCCCCTTTTCTTCTATGTTCTGATCATGGTAGGGAGATGATTGTCTAATACCAATATCAGAGCATAGCAGATAGATCTTATATTACACTGTAGACATGCTTGTGGCTTGGATAAGGTCCACTGTTTTTGTAAGAGCTTTGGCTCTATTCCTTTTGGTATATAGACTTGAGTGCAAAATGTCTGTAGATGCAAGTGCCTCCATAAAACTCAACGTTAAGATCTAAATGGTGCACTGCAGACCCTTGGATAATGGGCCATGAAGATAAAATGTGCAAGCAGAGACTTTGCTGCAGTCTCAGCTGTTCAAATATCCTGCAGTGGCAAAAATTATGTCCACCTAAAGTTCACTGCAAAAACCAAACCCACGCCAATGCAGGATGAGAGCAATGCTTCATGTTCAAGAAGTAGATTTTGCTGTTGTGCATCATATATGGATATATTTATGTGTATTATTTACATGTATATATAATATGCACACAGGCACACATAGAACTGATGTACACATAATTGTAAGGAACAAATACGTATACTTAGAAAAATGATGTCTTTATCATCTTGGTAAGTTTTCAGTTTGTCTTAACTGTAATTTAAACATAAATCATTTGACACTTTTGACCTCTTAAGCAGTCAGACCAGTGAGGTTAAAACAACTGATTTTTGTTGCCCACGTTATACAAGCTGGTAAAGGACAATGCTGGTAAAAGGGTAAGTGGTATTCCAAAATACTGGAAAACCAGGGGAGTGGTGGATGTGTTCTGAAATCTCAGCACTCCCAGCAGAAGCAGATGGGCTAGCAGATGAGTCAGTTGAGGCAGGTCTCTGCAGCCTTTGTGTGTCCATGGAGCATTTGGGTTGATGCTACACATTTCTGTGTATCCCACTGAAAGGCAGATGTAAGGGTTGAATGTCCTTAAAATCCTCTTGAAATCCTCTGAGATCTACAGGTGACATGATGGGTCTTTTTCTAAGATCAGAGGTATGTGGGGCTGGGATTTCACCCATGCCTGTTGCTGTCACTACAGGCATCAAGAGGTTAGAGCAGTCAGGGTCAAAACCATGAAGTAACAGAAATCACAAAACTGGGGATAAAAGGCTGTGTTTGTGATGTTCAGCAAATTTAGAAACATTGGGCATTTCAGTTTTATGGTGAACCCAGCAGTTTCAAAGCTGTCAAGGTTTACCCTTGGTCAGCATGGTAGTGGTCTCCCAGCTCAACAGAGGAGCCAAAGTAAGAGCCAGCCCTGTTGTGTCCCTGCCCCAGAGCCAGCACTGGGGCAGCCTGGCTGGTCTTGGCAGGGATGGATTCCTTCCACTGCGGTGTCCTGGAAAACAAAATGAGAAACTTTCCCTCCTTGTAGTAAAGCTATCTTCTAGAGATGCTGGCCAGCTTCCATTCCTTGAACTGGGGAGGCTGCTGAGGTGGCCATTGTTTAAACCCTGCTCAGTGGTTCATTGCACATGCCTCCCCAGGAGGATACTTTAGCACAGTGTGGTGCTGTGTGAAAACCCCTCCAGTTTCATGCTGCTCTTCAAGCCTGCTCTGTAAGAAGAGGGGCTTAACAGCAAGCAACAAGCAAGAAATCAAAGAAGAATCAGTTCTGGGGAGGCCATCCATAGTCAGAGAGAAAGCCTTGGCCTCTGCTGATAGCCTTGAATATGCCAAAGCTTCCTTTTGACAGCCCGAAGAGGCCTGGGAAATATAGCCCCATAGCCATGGGACTTGCTGCCCTTCACAAGAAGTCACCCTGGACACAAACAAAAGCAGCCTCCCCTCCAGAACAGCCAAGGCGGCTGAGGAGGTGAAGGAAGCTCTTAAACATTTGGTTTCTGGATTTTGGCTGCCAGATCTCTCGGGAGAGGTTGGACTCTTCACAAAAATGCTTGACGGGAAGAAACTCCCTAGAAAGGGATTGTTCTGTTTTGTTTTGAACTTGAAGGCCTCCAGTTGACTTGGGATGCTGCCACCAACCACCTAAAGAAAGCTTGAAGCCTTCCTACAAAGGGTGGGGTAAAGTCCTACTGTGGGTGCACAAAAGGCCTTCAGAGGCATGACTTTCCCTGGGACATAATCTTCTTGCCACACTATATTTTGTGGTTGAACACAAACTGGGTTGTTTGGTGCTTTTAATGACAAGATCGTACTGGGGTTTCTCTCTCCCCTCCCAACCCCCATGGCTTTTACTCCTCGTTAGCACGAAGTTTTCCCTGGAAATTCCTCTTTATGGGTCTTATGTGCCAGCTATCACTTTTTGTTTTGTCCAATGACTCTTTTAAAGAAGAATGCGTAAACAATCCAGAAAGGAAACCGAAAACTGTTTTCAAGGATAGGAGACGTCCTTACTGGCTGAAGCATCTTGCTCTCTCTCACACTCCCTGTTTTTCCCTGAATCTTGTGTTTTAGGCAAGGAGAGGGGAGAGACTTTTTCTCCCATTCTTCATTTCCCCTGGTCCCAGCTTTAATGTCTCATCTCGTGAGTATGCCCTCCCAACAAGACAGTGGAGTCCTCTTGGGCTAGAGGAGCAGTGGTGCTCATCGGTCCCTCTCCATGTACCCTGACAGTGGGACACTGGCCAAAATGTGAACTTGTACATGTCCAGCTCGGCTTGTGACTATCGCAGTGGGGTGCTCAGTGGTGTTGCTGCAGGAGTAGTGTGCTGTGATGGCTTTGGTACTTGCTGCCTTCTCAGACATCCTCAGTGCCACAGTCCGCAGTTTTGGAGGTAACTTCATGGAAATTCTGGGCTCCCAGTGTATCAAAGTTATTTAATGACAGTTTTGTAGTTATCTCCTTGGTTTAACTCCCAGTTTCTCTCTTTTGGGGAGCTAAGTGCTATTTTGGGATTTGTTGCTAGACTATCCTTGCCTCAGTTTCCTTAAGTATATAATAGAGGTTACAATATTTTCTGGTCTCACAAGTTTATTGTGATGATGCATATGTTTAAGGCACTCAGCTTAAAGCAAGGTGAAAGGAATTTTCTGCATGTTTGTGACAAATAACCAGAACTCTGGTTATTTTGGTGGTTTACTAAAAGAGGTTTCTGATTGAAACACCACAGCCTAAGCAGCACCTGTAGGAGTCTGCAGATGCATTTTGTATGAAGTGCAATAAGCCAGAACAGGTACAGGGCTGAGTCTGCTAAAACACTTGTCTAAGTGCCAGATTTCTTTGAAGAAATCTTCATTAAAGATAAATCTGTGGCAATGTGAGACATAACAGTATGCTATGATGAAAATTTCCCCTCTCTGTGGAAGGAATACAGTTGATTTGATTTATTAACCCAGAGATACAAAATAAACACAGACTCTATTGTCTACTATTTGCCACTCCCACAACTCCCAGGGCCACAGCATGAATTACCCTTAAATTTTGCTAACCCTGCAACATGCAAACACAGAAATAGGCAGAAAAGCATAATTAGAGCTTGCTCTTATTTTCTTAGGGAGGTGACAATGGGAAACTGCCTGTAAGATGCACCATGGCAATTCAGCTTCAGAATAGGGCTTGGAGCTCGACCTCTCCAGGTCATGGTGTACAAATTGTGCCCATGTCCTATTTAATTGATGTTCTGCTTATCACTGTGTTAATCACGAGATCTGGAAAGTCTCCAGCTGGTGTGGCAGAAGGAATGCTGTGTGTTTACCCCTGTTCATTCCTCAGCTGCTGTGAAGAACAAGCTAGGATTTGGGTCTCCAATGGGACTTTAGTAATTATTCTTCAAAACCAGTACAGAACATTTATGATTTTCTTTCTGCCTGTCACAGGCTGGGTGACACTAGGACTGAACTGTGAATGGAGCCAAGTAATGGTAAACTGCTCTGCTTGCAGCCCTGAATCAGAATCATAGAATGGTTTGGGCTGGAAAGGAAGGACCTTAAGATCACCCAGTTCCAACCCCCCTGCCACAGGCAGCTATGCCTTGCACTAAACCATGCCACCCAAGGCTCTGTCCAACCTGGCCTTAAGCACTGCCAGAGATGGAGCATTCACAACTTCTTTGGGCAACCCATTCCAGTGCCTCACCACCCTTACAGTAAAGAACTTCTTCCTTACATCTAACCTGAACTTCTCCTGTTTGAGTTTGAACCCATTACCCCTTGTCCTATCACTACAGCCCCTGAAGAAGTCAGAAACTAACTTGTTTCTCATTCAGCAATGCTAATCCACTGCAAAACTACTGGAAGTATTTTGTTTACTCCATGTTAAGCACATCATCTTTTCAATTCTAAATGTGTCATCATCCCCCCCTCGCTGTGTGCTCAAGAAAGATTAGCTCTATATTCTTTAAGTACAGAAAAAATGGACTAGTGAGCCAAAGCAATTCTGGTTATCACTGTTTCAGTTTTAGATAACCAGCATGTGTAAAGAAATATATTCACCAGTGATGATTCACATACAGAGCCAGGCTGCTCATGGACTGCTTGAGAATGGAAGGAAAAGCTAAGTTTGTTTAATACATGAGCATGTAGATGTTATCTCTATTTACAGATAGACAAACTGAAACTCATAAAGACTGAATTGCTTGCCAGGGAAAGGCTAAAAAAGGCAATGGCAGGTTTGGGGAAAGACTTTGGATCTGTTTTCTCCAAATCATCACTTTACCAAACAACAGTACCTGCCTTTAATTAATAATTCATTAAGTGTTTGGAAACAGCTGGGAAACAAGCACATTGCACAAGAAAATGTCTTGTTGGCATCTTTTTGTATGTGAAGGATGTGACTTAATATTCCTGCATTTTGGCATTGAGACAGCCTGTATACGTTAAAGAGCAGCTGTGCCTAGTCTTCAGGAGTGCTTAAAGGTGAACAATTGATTTATTATTTTTGCTACAGATTTTGTTGGCAACTACATGAATTGCCTGGTTGTTTTTGTCTCAGTAAATACAGTGTTTCAGCATGATAAGTATTTTTATTCACATACTTATCTTTCTGAGGACCTCTGCCTTAGCTCTGTTACGCCAAACCGTCACTTCTCTTTTCAACCTTGTCTTTCACAGTGAAAAGTTTTAGTCATTAAAAAAAGAGGGGGGGAAAAACACCCTTGATTGTTTTTAATCCATATATAGAAACATAGAATCATAGAATAGTTCTCCATAGAATATATCTTCATATCATAGAACATATCTTCACATCCCTGAAAAAAAGACTGCTGGAGCGTGTCATTAAGCATTTTGTTTGTGCTAGTAAAGTTTCTATTTCTTGTCTCTTGATATTTTACTTTAGTGTTGTATGTTTGGACCTTCCCAGGCCATCTCTTATGAGTTATGGTCTCAGCTGTCTAGGTACATCTGAGACTGACTGTTTCTATGGGTAGGCCAGATACTTTTAACAGGGATGCTCTACAGCCATCCAATGGGTATACACAGAAGCACTTCCCCAGAAGGAGTTAGAGGTCATGTTCACTAGGGTCTTTAAACTCATCCAGTCAAGGAGAGGAAGGCTTAATACAGCTCAGCAGGACTAAATATTTTGAGCATTTATTTGGTCTTAGTATTATCTGTGTGCCACACGTCCATCCATTCTGAAATCTCTATCCACGAGTCCCCTTCCTCTCAACCTTTCAAATTCCAGACATCAACCTCCCCCGCCAACACAAAAGATATGTCCCTCTGTTGCCAAGCCACTGTCAGCTGCCCATATTCCTGCACATGTAAAATCTCTCCAGTGGTGTGCTCCCAGGTACACATCCTCAAATAATGCCAATGGACAGAACAATGTCACCATCCTCCTGTCCCTGTGCTCAAATCTCTTGGTTCAGTTAAGTTCATTGATCCTGCCACAATCTTTCCTGCTTTTCCATTGCTCAGCTCATGCTCATCTTCTTTTTCTCTCTGTTCCACCCATCCACAGAGTCCCACTGTTCTAGGACCCTTCTGAAAGCTCCATCTTGTAGGACCCTGACCAGCACTATGTCATTATTTTCAGTTTCTCACCAAACCTATCTTCCTTCCTTACCTGGGTTTCTTCACCTAGCTAAGCTTCTTCACCTAGATTTTAACCTTAGCAGCTACAGATGGTATTTCATGCTATAAAACAGTTGGTGGCAAAGGGGATGAATGTCTTCTCACTGGAGTGAAACAGGAATAGCTAATACTAGTGTGTTGCTGTTCAAGTGGAAAAACCTCATTCTGTGCACAAAATACTGCAGATCATGAAAGTTTAGTGCGCTGTGCCACTCTGAAAAGCATGACCTGTGCACCCCACGTGATAGCATTGCTAAATGAGCTTTGAAAAGAGAACATTTTTCTAGTGGCCTCTTAAAGAATGTGGGTGGCAAAACAGTGACAGTAATCAGCAATGTTAATTGCAGTCACACATCGCTTTTCATTGGCGTTTACCAACTTTCCGTATAAAAGATATTGTTACACTTGAAAGCTCAGGTCAAGTTAGCTAGCTAATCATTCATAGTGTGTTTGCTTTCTCCCAGGATTGTTTAGCAGGAATTATACCTTGTGTTTTAAAGCTATTTCAAGCAAAGAGCCTAGAGTGAAATAGTTTAATTTGATTTAAAGATCTTTATAGCTAACCTGTCAACCAAAGCGATTCAGGTAACAACTGCTGTGCTGTCTGCTAAATTAGACTCGATTTTGCATTACACTGGTTGATGTGTGGAGTATCTCTGAGGAATTGATCCGATTTGCCCCAAAGCGTTGACTTCAGTGAGCAGTTACTACTTATTTAAAACCATCTACTGCTTCTGTTACTAAAAATCATGGGACTATGAGTCAGTCATCTTGGATGATTTACAGTTCTGTCACTGATTCACTGAAAATGAATGTCTATGCTGCACCTAGCACGAACCGAATGAAAGCTCAGATGCAAAAAACAATCTGACCAAAGGGCCAGAGGGTTTGTTACTAGCTAATTAGGGTAAATTACAAGGCTATAGCTTTATAAGGCTGTTTCATAAGATTATAGTGTTGTCAGTTACAATATGTACTTGTTTAGAATGGACTAGTTCCTTTACAATCCTGTGCCCAATGTTATCTAACCATACAATGGGTGAATAATACGTTCCAAAATGAGAAATGTGCAGGCATGGTGAAGTGTTTTGAAAGGAGTATTTTAGTCATTGTGTTACAGTGAGTTTGTTTTCTTTAAGTTATGGAATATGACTTCAATAAATGAATGGGGGAAATTAGGTTTTCAGTCACAGTATGCCTGTTTATAGGCCAAATCTAGAATAGACTAAAACCCAACCAACCAACTAACCAAATAACTTTAATTTGGTTTTAACTATATACAATCATAGAATCACAGACTGGTTTGGTTTGGGAGAGACCTTAAAGTTCATTCAGTTCCAACCCCTGCCATGGGCAGGGACACCTTCCACTAGACCATTTTGCTCCAAGCCCTGTCCAACCTGGCCTTGAACACTGCCAGGGACGGGGCAGCCGCAGCTTCTCTGGGCACCCTGTGCCAGTGCCTCATCATCCTCATAGTAAATACTTTCTTCCTAATATCTAATCTAAATCTCCCCTCTGTCAATTTAAAGCCATTTCCTCCTGTCCTATCGCTACATGCCCTTGCCACAGGCCCCTCTCTGGCTTTCTTCTAGCCCCTATTTAGGTACCAGAAGTCTATAATGAGGTTGAACTGGAGCCTTCTCTTCTTCAGGCTGAACAAGCCCAACTCTCTCAGCCTGTCCTCAGAGGAGAGGTGCTCCTATGACCTGGTACAAAACCCTTTAGTGAACACAATTGGTGACTCAGCTTTGTCAGTAAATGATACTTTTCCCAGCCTCATTATCGGCCCACGCTAGCTAATGCCACCTCCTGCAGACAAAGGTAACCTTATACCAGATTTATCAGCCATTAATTAATGGTCATTGATGGCTGGAGAACTCCTGCCCCAGGACACTTCCAGGAACACAGCACAAACATGACTGCTACCCTTGTGCAGCTTTAGCTCAGACTATTATCATGGCCATCCCTTCAGGGTCTGGTTGCCTCCTGCCTGCTACCCATCATCCTGTTGCTTCCTCACAGCACACTGCAAGGTGCAAGGCTGTCCAGGCAGGGGAACCATGGCAGCTGTAACAGCAGTGGCACCAAAGCAGCTCTGCAAAGCAGTGGGCAGTGAAGCAGTGTCAAAGAGGTCCTGCAGCTGCCCTGGCAGCTCCTCCATGTCTAGGACACTTGCTGTTGGCTCTCTGCAGCAAAATCATCGTTATTTTATGGTTTTAGACGAGCTGGCACATAGCCCAGCCTCATGCTTCCAGCAAAATTAAACCCTTAGGCTCTGCCTTACTATAACCTCCATATAACTTGCCCTTAGGGAACTGGTTGGTTAGTCCCCTCCATACTTGTTCAACACCACAGTTACAAGCATTCACACGTACAGAATAGGGACAGAATTTACATGGCATTTTGTAGAACTGACTCTTGAAGGACCCAAACAAGGACAATCTTTCTCATCCCTTGAAGAGTTTGTGTCACATACTGTGTCTGTACTTGTTTCTGCTGTGGTAACTACTTGTGACTGCGCTGTTGTCTTTTACGCATCTTCTATATAGACCACCATGATCAGGGAAGCATGGCCTCCCATGCCACAAAGGAGCAGAAGGCTCTTTGTTAAAGCACAGGAGGCTTAGATTGGATATTAGGAAAAATTTCTCCCCAGAGAGAGTTCTCAGGCATTGGAACAGGCTGCCCAGGGCAGTGGTGGAATCATTGTTCCTGGAAGTGCTCAAAAAACATGTAGATGTGGCCCTCAGGGATATGGTTTAGTGGTGACCTTGGCAATGCCAGGATAATGGTTGGACTTTCCAACCTATCTGATTCTGTGATTCTATACTGAAAGTCCCCAATGCAAAGGGAACCACCTTTTGGTTTGGTTGGGATCCAAGGCAGGTTAGAAGGGCTGGCTTCAAAACAAGGCGCCAGGTAATTACCTGGGCATAGCTGACATGTCATGTGCTGTGATAACAGCTTTCCCTATGTGCTTATGTTTGACCTTCACTGACTGCTGCTGCCAATCTCGGGTTTCTCCAAGGCAGGGTGTGTTGATACCACCCTATATACCACCCTATAGTGCTGGTAGGGGACTGGCTATTTATAGCCTGCTATTTCGCAAGCACCAGTCACTGAACAAGTTCTGTGGTCAAGCTGATTCAGGAAGCAAAACAATGCTGCTACACGAATCTGTGTCTGTATTTCTCACAGTCGTCAGACAACTCTGCCTCCCTGATCTTCTTTTCCCAACACCTTATTTTTAATGCATGTTTCTCCTCCTGTCCTGCCTTCTCTCTTCCAAACCTTTGCCGTTTCCTTTTCAGAGAAAAGCAATAACTCATATCTTGAATTAAAAACATATGTTTCTAATTCCAGTATATTCACCTTGCTCATTGCCAAAAGTCATTATGAAAATCGTGAACGTGTTGGAGGTTCAGAAAGTAAACCAAAACACAATACTGACATTACAGGAATCTGTATCATAGAAAGCGGAAGGAAACGTTCGCGCTACTGAGAGACTGGCAGGAAAAATGTCATAAACATTCATCTCTGCTCTCAGATATTCCCTCCAGGAATGCTCTGAAAAGCAAATGATACAGGACAGTGCCATGGGATTGTCCCTTGTGTTCACACTGGACTGGGAAACAAAATCCAAAGTGCAATGGGAATGTTGCTCGGGGCTCTTTATACCTTGTGGTTCCCCTTCTTGAATCGTTTTGGCCACAAGCATACAAAAAGCTTTGTTTTGCTCAAAAGAAGCAGGGGAAATCTTTCAAAAAGGCAAGTTTAAGCCAAGTGTGCTAGTTTCAGTACCCAGTGCAGTGCACAATGCAGGGCTTTGTGTAGACTCCAAGGAGAAGAACATATGTGCGTATTTAAATGGGAACTGAAAAGAAATGCTTTGTCAACTGACCAGGAGTGGGATGTTCAGGGATCAGTTTTCTAAGTTAGTGTAATGGCATGAAAGCTGTTAGGAGATGATTCTGATCAACGTGCAAAACAAAGCTCTCTAAAAGAGAGGCTTGCTCTGGACACTTGATTTGTGGAGTAGATCTCACTTGAAACAGATCACTGTGAGGTGTTTTTGGATAATGAAAGCATAGGCAGGAAAATACCTCCTTTAGTTTTTTGTTCTCCTGGAAACACTCTCTTGTAGGCAGAGGAAAGGTTGATAAGGACCCAAACAGAGATGTCCAACTAGTTAGGCATCCTTCTGGGATGTGCCTATATCAGTAGTTACCCCTTCCAGCTGTTTTCACTGCCAATCTACTGGATGAGCCACTTATGGACTGTTGTTTATTTTCCTCATGGAAAACTAGCTGGATTACTTTCATTGTTCAGCTTGTTGGTCTGAGCTGATTTTCATCAGCAGCTGACTGAAGAGTGCTGCCATAAATTGCCCTGCCTGTGGAGTGGTTGGCAGTCACTTACAGACAGGATAGCAGGGGAAGGAAGGTGGGGACAGCAGTGTTCATCAAGAAAATCTCAAAGAGATGTAAAACCACCAGCCAAAGCCTAGAAACCCTATATTGTCCCACTTCACCCACTCACCATAGAGCATAGTATGCAAGCTGTGAAATGTGAGCCTTGATAATTGCCACAGTGAGGGGAGATGGATTCCTGGGATCTAGAAACTATGTAGATAGAGGGACACCCCAAGTTCAGTTTGGGCCATAGTGGAAAAATAGATGTAATACACAGGCAGAAACTGTCTTGAACAGCTTTACAACTCTTCTGCACAATTCTTGCTGCACCAGCAACACTGATTTATCATGAATAATGGCAAGCCTCTTCCATATGGGAACACCTTTTGTATAGCACATCCTCTACCTGTCTGGAAAGTACCCTAAAATAAATGACCGACACTTCTGAATGAGTCGCTACTCCCGTACTCCTCTTGAAGCTGGGTCATGGGACTGCCAAGAGCAGAAGGTGCCTGGGTCCAGAGGGACAGCCCATAGATAGTGATAACTCAATTTCTCTTCTGCTTCAGGCATATAAATCCAGAGTAGGACAGCAGTGCAGTAAACCATGCACCTCATGTTTCTTGTTGGGTAGGCAGTCCTTGTTCTGCATGTTTCGATCATGTTTATTCACTATTTAGGAATCTTATCTCTGGAGTTCATTGTAAGAACATCGCACATGTAAAGCCTAGGGCTTGGCATTCCTGTGGTCTGGCCAATGTCTGGCCACAGGTCCTCTGAGAGCAGTTTGTTTGGTTGCAAAGTCACTTCTCAATACATAATGAAATGTGCTTTTTTTGCCTTGTACAGCACTGGGGTTGAACATGGAGTCCAACCACAGAGTATCATGATCTTGATGAGGAAAACATTAGGATTTAACTAAAAGTAGAGCAAATCTCAGTGGGTGATTATGGTCAGTTTCTTTCCCAATATTTCTGCTGTGCATACAGCAGTCTTTGTCCCTGTGCAGCTGAAACATGAAACAGGCTAATGAGACACTCCTGGCCTTTCCTCACATGTAGGCAACCCTGCCCACCAGCAATTCAGCAGTTAACCATTGAGGGAGGAGCTCAATGGTTAATCATTGTTAACCATCTACCTCTGCAGAGAGCACAGCAGAAGAGAAGGCAACCTCTTCCCAGTGTGGATGAATGAAGGAACCTGCTCCTTATTCCCTTTGTAGCAGCAGGGTGTGTGCATATCAAAAACAGACAAACTAAACTGGCAGAAAAGCCATCTTTCACCATTTCATAACTCTCTCCAGCAATTTGGCTTGCTGGCAATCCTTCACCACATCAGTCACGCTGAGGGATTGCTACGGGAGCTGAGCAAAACCAACAAGCTCTTTCCATTTTCTGCCTACCTCAGGAATGGGCTTGACTCCTTTGCGTTGCATGTGACAGTTCCAGTGAAAGGAAAGCACTGGGAGCACCAATCCACCTGATTGCCAACCTTGTCTTTTCATCAGCAGATGATGAGGCCTTCAGGCCACAGTGCCATTGCACTACTTACCTACTTGGTAGCTACACCACCAGCTAAGGTACTCATGAGAAAGGGTATTTTTAAACCCCCTGTCAACTACTCTTTCTTCCCAGGCTGTGTTGCCAACTAAACTTGAAACAAAGATGAGAAAAACATGTGTTCTGCTTGTGTATGTGGTGAATAAAATCAAGTAAGAAATCGAGTCTGTTCAGTCTCCTTCCCTGTGCCTTTGGAGACCTGTCCCTGATTTTCATTAATTTTCTCACAAACATATGGAAGTCATAGGGTCAGTCCTCTGAGGTTTTGTGGTCACCTGGTTTGAGTAACCTGAGGAGCTAATGCCAGACCTGAAGACCTTATTAAGTTAGCATATAAGGAAGGCCTCTATGAGGTTAACTCCTGAGTTTGTGCTTAGATGCTTTCCATAATTTTCAGGTTATGCTTTAATGGAAATTTTAGGCTGTTCTTACAAGGCTGTGCACCTCAAAGCTGTGTACACAAAGCTCACACTACCTACCTGCCTGCCCTTGCTTAACTTTAAGAAGACCTTCTTCCTTGCATCCCTCTTAGACAGCCTTATAGTACACTCATACCAGATGGGCAAGCTGCTTGATAGGGTTTTTCTTTCTGCCTTTTAAATGCTACAGTTTCACTGAAAAATAGCCCAGGCATGAGGCAACTGGCTGTGTTGCCCTATGGGGTTGCACATACACCACTAAATACTTATCCACTCCAAGACGTGAACCTTGGTTCCTATCACAGAGTCCACCAGGGTGGTAATTTTATGATACAAAGCTGAGGGCACGTTCCTAGGTGAAAAGCAAGAGAGCCTGGGCATTCAAAAGCAGCAGGGATGACAATAAAGGCAATGTAAGGGATCTGGTTCTGTCTCACTCTCACCCAGGGCAGGTGTCATCCCCACCATGGTAGGGTTTTGTCTTGGGTAGTGCTGGTTGGGTTGGTCCATATCAAATTCTGAATGAGAAGTAGTTTTGGAGTGTGGGCACTCAGAGGGTCATTGCCTCAGTTTCTTCCCTAGATGATCTTTATTTATCAGGGCAGACATAACCCCAGAGCACAGCAGAGAGATCAAACTGTGCAGAGCCTATTCTACAGTTCTCTCTCTCAGGGACAGAGAACACAAACCCTGACTTTTGAAAGAGTCTCTCCTGATTCAAGGAATCACCCCTCATGAGGTTTAGATGCAGAAATTAAGCATCAAGCATGGGGCTTTTAGGCTACAAAAAGCCCACCCTGCCTGTTGAAGATGCCCTTCACTAAAAGCTTTCCCTTTCCTCCCTTTTTCTGCAGCTGGTTGACAGAAGGCCTTAGAGATTAGCTGTGTTCCTGTGAGCTATTTGTATTGAAATATTTTGTGTTGAAAGATGTAAGCCCTTTGTTTCCTCTGTATGTACACAGCGATCCCTGAGGGCAAGCAAATCCTACTTTGTTTCGGATCAGATACGTTGTGAATTACTGTTGTAAAATGGCCTGGAGTGCACTTTTATGAGTCAGTCTCACCTTTACACTTCCACATGTCACCAGGCACTCTCAGATGCCTGTGCAGCCTTCCAATTCCAGATTACTCTGGTCAAAACATGACTAATCCTCACTTGGGATGATGCTTCCAAAACATCTTCTCCAAAACAATATTTCTTTATATTCTTTTTACAGACAGAGGAAGCATTTAGCTCCCTGGTTGAACAAAATAAGAATACCCTCAAGTAACATGGTTGACTGATTTGGTTGGCTGATGTGTTGGATTAGGCAAATGTGGGGATCTGAACAACCAGCCAGCTCCATATCAAACCAGCTTGATAGGACTGGAGACCGTCTGACCAAAACTCCAAAGCTCCTGTGTGATTTCTATCCCCGTAAGCAAGGACTCTGTCACAGGAAAAATCCAGAAGTATGCATATTGGGTTTGGAGGAGAAGTCATCTGGCAATACAACATGGCCTTTTTCATCTCAAAGCCAGAACACTTCTCATCCTCCCCTCGGCTCTGCAGTGAATCTGACAGCACCAGAGGCAATGGGCATCAAATGAAGGACATAAGAATTCAACTGAACATCAAGAAACACTTTTTCACTGTGATGGTGGCATAGGTTTCCCAGAGAGGTGGTGGAGTCTCCTTCCTTAGAGATATAAAAAACTCCTTTAGATACGGTCCTGTATAGCCATCTCTCAGTGACCCTGCTTGAGCAGAGGCATTGGACCAAATGACTTCCAGAGGTCCCTTCCAACCTCAACCATTTTCTACAATCCTGTGAATCCCTTGGAAGAGTCCCTTCCCTTGAAGCATCCCACATGCTGTGTGGTAGCAGGGAAGCTCAACATTAGCAGCAGCTCTCTGTTACAGTCTCTAACAGGGAGGCGGTTTTATGTGATCCAGTATGAGTCACTGGAGCCGCAGGTCAATGGCCAAATTCTTCTTTTTGTTACACCCATTTAGTCCTGTGGGTTTCAGCGAGTGGGAGTGTAATGGAACCGGTCCAGATAGATTTTATTAAGCAAAAATGCATTTTGGTGCAAGCAGTTTCAAAAGTGCTCAATAAACAAAGCACACTTGAATATGGTGCCCTGAAAAGGTCACCCAAATCTTATCCCTTTGGGAACAGAATTAATTTAAACAAGCCTTGATTAAGGAATAATACCATCCTCAAGGGGATGTTGCTTTTTCTTGGACAATATAGGGGGCCATCAGTTGCTGAAACTTTCTTTGGTTGCACAATTTAGTGACACAAACACAGAATGTAGTGGGCACTATTTACAGTGCTAATTCCCCTGAAATGAGGTTTTATGCTAAGTGCTTCCATACTTCACTGGCACTCTGTTTTGAAGACTTTTAATGTAAAGACCTTTCTCTTCAATTTAGCTTTGATTTGAGGATTTACTTTTCATTACTTGCAAGTTATCAATGCCACACTTATTAGGCATGCTGCAACCTTAAAAGGCTTCTTCAGATCCACTCAAAACACCCTGAGCATTTTTCCACTTTTTTATGATAGCCTTTGGAGAACCTATGATGATTATTTTCCAGATGGAGACAGCAAGACATGCCAAATGCCCCCATCCCTCTCAAGTAAAAATCCCAAACAGACAAAACCCCTGTCTATATGTGAAGTTTCATTGTATGGTCTATGAAACTTTTCTAAGTTTCATATGTATGAAAAAGGATAGCAGATGAATCGGGGCTGCAGTGTAGTTTTATGCTGCTCTGTAAAGCAACAACGCTGTAGGAAGAAATGTCACTAAGTCTAACCGGTAGGTTTGTTATAATGGATTCTGTACACAGGAAACTTTTCTAGGGTATTGCTGATTTTTTTGATCTAAACACATTTATGGAGAATAAAACAATAGATATTGGTGGGTTTCAACTTTTATTTTACAAAGCAGACTATTCCCACTCATTGGATTTCTGATTTCTATCACCAAAGGGAAATTCTCCACTTTGAAAGATAATAAAGCATCCAACTGTATTCATACAGAACCTAGACAACAACTCCATATTTTTTTCTCTGTGTTTTTTTCTGTCTGGCTTCTTCCTACCTCATATGCTGCACCGTCTCCTCAGTCTACCAGCCGTGGCTGCTGGGTCTGTGCCTGGCATTAAGCATTTAACAGAGACCTTTTGTTTCTAACTGCATGGTTATGACAAATGGCAGATTGTTAAAGCAGGAGCTGTGTTATCAAAAGTCAGTCAAGAATGTGCCAAAAATTCTGGCTCCTTGTGCAGAATTCTAATGTGGAATAGGCATCTTCTAGGTTGGAGATAGAGACAACTCACACACTGGCCAAATCAGAAGCTTAGGAAGAAAGAGGAGCACAGAGATGTTCAGCTGGGACCAGCAGCATCACGAGTGTTGGTGTTTACTTACTTTTGCTAGAAAAACTCCCAAAAGAGGGAACCTTTAAGAGCTGACTGCAGTGAGGTGAGCCCTGAGGAGTTATAGAATCATAGAATAGTTAGGGTTGGAAAGGACCATGAGATCATCCAGTTCCAACACCCCTGCCATGGGCAGGAATACCTCACACTAAACCATGTCACCCAAGGCTCTGTCCAGCCTGGCCTTGAACACTGCCAGGGATGGTGGAGCATTCACAACTTCCCTGGGCAACCCATTCCAGTGCCTCACCACCCCTACAGTAAAGAATTTCTTCCGTATATCCAATCTAAACTTCCCCTGTTTAAGTTTGAACCCGTATCACTGCAGTCCCTAATGAAGAGTCCCTCCCCAGCATTCTTACAGGCCCCCTTCAGATACTGGAAGGCTGCTATGAGGTCTTCAAGCAGCCTTCTCTTCTCCAGGCTGAACAGCCCAAACTTTCTCAGCCTATCTTCATATGAAGGGTGAGTGTCCTGTCTGCCTGTAAAGAAGTGGAAGCAAAGAAGAGGAACAAATCCAAGGAATTCAGCTGAATGTGGAAAGCTACTGGAACAAATTATGAAATGGCATGGGAGCACTTGGAATATAATAGTGCTAAGAAATGGTTTTGTCAAGAGTAAAGCATGCTAATGGAGTTTAGTTTCTTCTCTGACATGGTAACTCATTGCACAGGGTTTGTGTGGCAAGGTTTAGGTAGTGGGAGGCAACAGGAGTGGCTTCTGAGAGAAGCTGCCAGAAGCTTCCCCTATGTTCGATGAAGCCAGTTCCTGCCAGCTCCAAGAGAGGTCCACCTATGGCCAAGGCTGAGCCCATCAGTGACAGTGGTAGCCCCTCTGGGATAGCGTATATAAAATGGATTAAAAAAGCCTGTGCAACCGCAGCAAAAAGGGAGGACTGAGAATGTGTGAGAGGAACAGCCATGCAGACACCATGGTTTGTGCAGGAGGGCAGGAGGAGCTCCAGGCACCAGAGCAGAGGTTCCCCTGCAGCCCATGACACAGACGATGGAGAAGCTGCAGCCCACGGAAGTCCATGGTGGAACAGATCTCCACCTGCAGCCCATGGAGGAGCAGCAGAGACAATGTGTGATGAACTGACCACAATCTCCATTCCCCTGCATTTCCTGAGGGGGAAGAGGCAGAGGAGTCAGCAGTGAAGTTGAACCTGGGAAGAAAGGAAGGTTTGAGGAAGGTGGTTTCAGTTTTGCTCTTATTTCTTATTGTCCTACTTTGTTACTAACTGGCAATTAATTAAACTAATCTTCCCTGAGTCAAGTCTGTTTTACCCATCACTGTAATTGGTGAGTGATCTCCCTGCTCTTATCTTAACCCAGAAGCTTTTCATCTCATTTTCTCCCCTTCTCCTGCTAAGAAGCAAGGATGAAAGAGCAGCCTGGTGGGCAGCTGGTGGCTAGCCAAGGTCAATCCACCACACATCCAGCTGATGACAGGGAAGCAACTGACATAATTTATTGCATTTGTAATAAAACTTGAGGTAAGAGCTTGCTATAACTTTCTCATACGGGAAGCAGGGATATATGGGATACGTGAGACTACTATTAAGTAACCACAAAATTCAGCGCAATGATTCAGAGAAGGGCACAAGAATTGCCACCCAGCAGGGATGGCACATCAAATAACCCCTTTCAGTTCGTGATTTATATCACCGTAAAATAGAATTCCAGTGAGCAACTGGCACCAAAGTGTGCAGGCAGGTTTGACACTCACGATGATCTCATTAAACAGAAGAAATGGCCTAAGTTAATTAGTTTATAATAAGTATATGGGAATCAGAAATCATAGACCAAATAGGGAAAGAAGAGAAGCTCGCAAGGCAGCAATAACACAGAATAGGATCTACAAACTGAGTATGAGAAAGTACGATACTTGGGCAGCTGAGCGCAAATGTCACCCTGGGATATATTAGCAGGACTAGCATCAAACACAGGAGGTAAACTTTGCCCTTCATTTACCCCCTTTGAGTAACAAATCTATGTGGAAACACTTCAGCACCTGTGACTTCCATCTTTCAATGCCAGCTTTGGATACTTCAGGTTTAAATAGATGTAAATAAAACCGAGTGAAGAACTATGAACCTGGCAAGCACTTTAGGAAACAAGATTTTTGAGGAAAGTTTTAAAAATGAAGATTGTTTGGCTTTTCAAAATACTAGAAGGGGAAGAAAACCAGTGTAAATGCCAAGGGAACACACAGAGAAGGAAAGTCCCAAAATTGCTTGCCTTCCTGTACATGGAAATGTTATCAAGTGTGTTGCATATTAGAAGGAAAATTTGTTCTCCTAGTGAATGATAAGAAAGAACTAACAGAACTAAGAAAAATAGAAAATACTTTCTTAAAATCCTAAGAATATTATAAATATTCTATAAATATATAAAATAATAGCATTATATTGATAATATAATTTATAGCAACATTATATTTAGAATACATTATAATACATAAAATAATGTATCTTAAAAGACATTACCTAAAGAACCCCCAGACGCTATTGCTGCAGGATTTTAATACGAGTTAAAAACCCCAAACCCAAACCTTGATAAAGATTCATGGCAGCCTCCCAGTATCTGAGGGTGGTCTACAAGGGTGCTGGAGAGGGACTCTTCATTAGGGACTATAGTAATAGTAAAAAGGGTAATATGTTTAAATTTAAATGGGGGAAGTTAAGGTTAGAGATAAGGAAGAAGTTCTTTACTGTGAGGGTGGTGAGGCACTGGAACAATGAGAAGTTGTGAATGCTCCATTCCTGACAGTGTTCAAGGCCAGGTTGGACAGAGCCTTGGGTGACATGGTTTAGTGTGAGGTGTCCCTGCCCATGGCAGGGGGTTGGAACTGGATGGTCTTAAGGTCCTTTCCAACCTAAACATTCTATGATTCTCTGATTCTATAAAGGATGGCTAAATTTACTTGATTGGTTCCCAAAGAAGCAAATAGATTCCCACTTCAAATACCCTTCAACTCTAATTTTCTATAATTTTATATGAAAGTACAGGTTCTGCTCGTCCCAGTTGGCAGCTTTCTCACCTTAAGGGGAAAAAAAGTAGTATTTGGAAAATGTTCTGAATTTCTTTCCAGCTCTGGTTTCCTGTCAACAGAGAAAAGCCCTGATTCTTACTCAAAGCCTCAAGCCTTGTAGCCCGTTTTTCCAAATGTATACAATAAGTCAGTGCTTCCCGTAGTATTTTCATCTTGTACCTTTTTTAATCCCTTTTAATACAGGACCGCAGTGCTTTAGGTACATCTTTTTTGAAGTATTGTGCTGTTTTAATGGTAAAAAATACAAGAGCTTCTCTAACCCTCTTTCTATAGGAAGCTGGCTGAAAACCTTTCTTCCAGTCTCTTGCAGGGTCACATCCCATTTTCCAGGATGTTTGTGCCTCTCTTCTCCACATGCTGCTGTGATGTTTATGCCATTTTTCTTCTCCAAATATTTATACCACTAATAGATTGATCACAAAGCAATGAACAGAAAGATGCATGCTCAGCTTCCGGAGTTGCTCGCGTGTTCACTTTGTACACTGACATATGCCCATCTTGAGCCCAAAGCCCTTGTCAGCTGAGGTACCTGCTTCCTTGGTGGAGTTTCCTAGACTTAAAATCATCTAAATGCATTTTAATGAATCTAAATGCATGTAAATGCATCTAAACTTTCTCAAAACCCACATCATTCAGGCTAGGATAGATGTAATTCCTATCCCACTTTTATAAGAACACTTCCTATATTAAGGAACTGATTAAAGTATTTAAACAGAAACACATATCAATGACAGCAGTGACTCATTATTGTTACCTAACTGCAGAAAAGACTTTGGGTGTCACAGCATGAGTGACTGTTTAGTAGAAAAAACTGGTTTAAAATAGTGGCTAATCCTAACATCAAATATTTACCATATCTGAAGCTTTTGTATCACACTTCGTGCCCTGGCTCAGCGTTTCTGCAGTACCAAGGAACAGACTAACTGAGGCCCCTTCAGATTATTCCATGGAGGTTTGGTTCTTCACCAGGAAAACTCTTGAGTGCATAGCTGCTGGATGTTGGCAATGGGCATGCAGATGATGTGGCTCTAAAAGTGTCCAGTTCAGTATACCGCAGCTGCTGGAAAACAAAAGGACAACAAAAGGACACTTCCCCTTTTGGTGAAGAAAGATCTGTTTTGACAAACTTCTAAGAAGAGGCAGTGGCAGCTGCTGAACCCAGGACACTTTTGGTACCAGCAGGTATGAGCCATGCTGTTTGGGGCTTTTTTCCCTTTGGATATTTAGTGGGCTGCTGTGTCTGTGTAATCACCCATGCATGGAGTATAAGTTACCCTGCATGGCTGGTCCCCAACAGCCAGACACTTCTTTGAAACCACTTGGATATAGATGAGAATCCATTTTCTGCAGCGTCTTCCTTACATCAGCAATTCTGATAAGCTGCTCTTGCAAATTCGCATGGAGGAGTGTCCAAGCCAAGGATGTGGATTCTTTCATCTAGAAAAAGCCCTGAAGGATTTAATTTCACCAGGAGGCTGCTTTCTAGCAGCCAAGGTGGCAAATCTTGTCTTTTTTGGGTAGAAACCACCAGATACCTCCATCACCCAGTGGGTTAGCATGCAAGTCATTACACAAGCTCTTGCCTGACCTCATGAAGAGGTGGTAGATCAGAACTGGATGAGCCCTTTGCAGGTAGCCCAGTAGTCCTTGGGACCCTTCCTAGTAAATCATCACACCCACAGAAGGAAGGGCTGAGGTCTGGCTTTCATGTCTGCATCTGGAGCTTTCGGCTTGATTAAGACTGAGGTTAAGCTAAAAACACTGACTTGATGAACAGTCAATAAATAACGGGTCTCGGCTCAAGTCTGCTTTCAGCCTTTGTCTTGAGTTTCTAACAGAGACGGACAGAAAGAACCCAGAAAAACTCCTTTCACCATTGAAAACAAACTGCTCTGAAGCATCTCCACAGCTGCCTGGGGGGTCAAGATTTGTTCCTTCTCCCAGCCTGCATCAAATACCTCAGACAGAGTATGAGATTAAATTTGGCTCCCATGGGCTTTTGTGTTTTGGAACTAATGACAGTAGGAAGAATCAGATATGTTAATGGCTTTGTAGACAAAGAAACTACTTAAAGGGTTTTGATTTTGTCCATGCTATTCCTTAATACACGTCCCGCTGTTTGCTGTAATTCAGTTTTAAATCCTGCTGCAGGATTTTATGCTTTTCACAATGTGTTACCTGGTTATGGTCAAAGTTAAGAAATATTTTAGGTCTTATTTAAGTTTCTAACGAGATGGCTTTGAAATTCTGTCCAAATATGGCTAGAGCTATCATGTTTGAAAACTGACCATAAAAACTGCAATAGGATTTTAAAGATTCTGATAATGTTTAAAAAGAGCTGCTTCTGAGATGAAAATAACCTATGATGGGTGAGATGAACAAAGCAATAAAGGCATTCCAGCAGGGAAAGCATGCTAACAAGGAAATCTTGCATCCAGTAACAAACGTTCTTCATGCCGTCCCTAAAATTTGCATTGTGTCCCTCTGAGCTGCAAGGACAGAAAGTGTTGTACAGGAAGTGTTTTCAGATACGGGACCTCAGAGCTTAAAACATTTTGGTTTGGTATGTTCATACTATTCTCCCAGGGTGAAATTGATATTAATCATCCTGCTCAAATCTCTGATCTCATCAGATGTGCTCATCACCAAAGGCGAGGCAATCTAGTGAGAGCTTCATGATAAAGGGCACTGTTTTCTGGTGCTTAGCTTCCCCCTTTTTGCAAGGCTGCCTGGTGCCACAGACCACATGTAGGTAGATTACTGCATTCAGACCCTTCTACAAAGTGAATTTGTGCCCACTCAAAATCTACTCATCCCACAACACTAATATTTGTGCTAGCTCCAGTTCTTGTAATTACTAATAAGCTTGAAGTATTCAAGACTTAAACTCTGGCCTTGATCCCTTATCTAGAAGATGATTGGGAATGCCCTCACCACTTCAATAACGAGCATTTTTGCAACAAACTGTCTCTTGGGATTCATTGTTAGTGAACCATAACAAAGCAGGGTTCCTCACCTCGGCTCTACCCTGCAGTGTAATACCATTGCTAATGAATAATAATTAGCCACATTTGTAAAGCTTTTCTACATGCTATTAAACACCTGTGGCCTTGCATCCACAGATGTTGTATCGCAGTGCTGGGTGATGAAAAGCTAAAGAGCTCAGTTATTCTGGCAGATACTTAGAGAGTTCAATGAGGTAACAGAGCTAAACTCAACCTTGCTGCTTTTACTGTTTGATACTGTGATCAGCCCACTGGACTTAGGATACGGGAAGCAGCAGAGGCATGTGTGCACTATTATTTCACTACAAGCTGTGGGATGTCATGCCGACAGAGCTGTGATCAGCTATGTAGCGTGCTGTGTAGTAGCTATGTAGTAAAATATGTAGTAGTAAAGAGAAATTATAATTCTGAGTACTGTATCTTCTGCCAAGGATACCTTAGGATAGAAACGAAAAGAACTTAATGTATCCTAGTTAATAAACACAACGAGGCATTTAAGATGCACTTTTTCCAGCTACTGTTAACAGTGAGTTTGGTTGTTCCTTCCTACTCTGCTTAGCCTATACATTTTGTGGAAGTGGCAAGCCTTAGGACTTCTTGGTATCTCTGTTCATCGGATACCCCCGAAGGCAGCACTGAGAGTCTTCAAGGGTTGTGATGTCCTTATCCTTAGCATATTCACCTGAATTCCTCCCTGCTCCAGCTGGTGCTTCCCAGTCTGTTCCCTCTGAATCCAGTTCTATTTACCAGAGAGCTCTTCCCTTTCCAGTGACAACTGCAGCTGGAAATAAGATGTGCAGCCACTCCCTACCAATAACTTTAAGCAATGCTTTCCAATATAAAGCCTACCTTTAGCTGTAGCTCTGTCAATGTTGATCACCTATTTGTTCAAAACAAAATATGATGTTTGCGGGCTCTAAGTCTCACATTAGACTTCATGCCCACATTAAACCTCAGATGTTTGCTCTATTAGATACTTGCTCTGAGCATTAAGATGCGAGTTTGCAATGACCATCGTTCTTTCAGACTTGCCTTTGGTTTTTAATTCTGAAAATTATTCTTGGAATATCTTTGGTAGGGTCTAGTTTGTTCAGCCTGACAATGACATTAAATGCATACGTGCTAGTCTCCTGTACACAAAACCCTGTAATTTTCCACACCCAGAACTAAACCTAGATAATTCCATTTCTTACTAACAAACCTCTATTTGTTCTTGCAACATATATCTTTGCTTGGAGTAACTCCATCCATTTACTGCTAGTTGAAATATTATAGTAACTCAAACCTTACGCCTCTTTAATTTCTGCCTTGGGTATTTAAAACTCTAAGCAGGAATCCCATATCCAGGGGATATGCTGCATTTCAGACCAGAAACTGGTGATTTTGTCTAGTCAGAGTAAGCTTCCAGAGTTCACCTTTTTAAACAGCCTTGGCACCCTTTATTGTTCACTCTGTTTTATGGTGGTAAACCCAATGTTGCTGTGATCTACTCTATGCCTTCCCGTGTTGGCTTTCCTTTGGGCTTGTTGCTTCCACTGAGCAGAACACGGTTTTGTTTCCTTAGCTTTATGTTAATGCCTTAAACTTCTGTCTAATCTCAACCTGCCAAGCCACAGCTTGTAGCTGTTGCCCCACTATATTCTCTCCCACTACTGAAATGGGTTTGGCTTCATCAAACCTCCAGTTTCTTTCTAATAGATATAGGCTCCTACCAGACCACCCCTGAGTCTCCCCTTGCCAAGACTAAACAAGCCCTGCTCCCTTATCTTCTTCCTTGAAGGTCATGTCTCTACCCTCCTCACTATCTCTGCATCTCTTTGATGAGCTTTTTAAGGTTCTTGACATTCTCGTGTCCAAAACTGTCCTCACAGGTAATGATTTCCCTGGATCTGCTGCGCATACTTCTCCTGATGTAACTCAATGTGCAATTTGCATCACCTGTAATGAGATTCTGGCATCAGCCACAATCCCCAGATTCCCTTTTCTCACGTCTCAGCCGTTCAGTTCCCAACCTTTGTTGATGTGTGGGGTTATTCCACCTCAGGCACACAACTCTGTACTTGTCCCTGCTGAATTTCAGGCAGTTCTTGTTGGTACAATTCTGGTGTTTCTCAAAGTCCTTCTGGGTTAAACTTTGTCAGTATACCAATCACTTTCCCTCACTAAGCATTATCTCAAATTTGCTGCAGGGTGCATGTCTCTGGTCTCATCATCCAAATCACTGATGAAGATATTGAACAACACTGGACTGCTGTGGCACTCCACTTGTTACTGGCCTTCAGCTGGATATTAAGCCATTGATTATTACACACTTTAACCCTGGCATTCCAGTCATTTTTCAAGCCATACTCATGCATCTTACACTTTCTCAACCTGAAAATAAGAAACCTGTGGGCGGTGGTGTCAAAAGTTACCCAAGACAGGATATATTGTATTCACCACTCTCTCTTCAAACACATAGCCAGTCTTTTCATCGGCAGCCCTTTTCCAGCTGTCAGGAGCCTCCACTAATTGGCATGATGCTTTGCAGATAATAGACATCAACCTGGCAATCACTTATCTCTGCTGGTTTCAGTAGGTGGATGACTCCTACAGCAAAGAGCCTCTCTTCTTTCCTTGCCTTAGGCTGAGAAAAGCTTTCTTGAGGCATGATTTGCATTGCAGTTGCTCACTCCTCTATTCTGTGGTATCTTGAGAACTCCTTCATTTTCCTTTCACTTTTTCTTCCTGATAAAGACACAGAGAGCAGTTATGTTTTCCTTATGGGAGTGCCCGTGTATTTGTTAAAAAAATCTCAGAGTTGCTCTGGAGTTAACTGAAAGCTGTTCAACACATCAGAAATTTCCTCTGCTGTGGGAAACGAGGTTGCTGTCTTCATTTTGGCACCCAGATTCAGGCAGAGAGAACTTGAAATGCTGCTGGTTTCCCAGTATTTTCCATCTAACCAGAGGCTGCAAGGAGAGGAGAGGTGATGCTTCACAGAGAACTGCTCAGTCCCTTTGGATATGTGTAGGCTAAAAGAGGACACGGTGTGAGCTCAACAACCAGACCCTTGGCTGCCCACTCACTTCATTGCTATTTCACTCCCTGGCTCTGGTCTTTCCACTTCCCAGAAGCTGTCACCAGGCAGTATGGAGAACACCACACTCCATTCTGTGCAGTCCCCCAAGGCTGTCCCTCAGGCTCTGCGTCCTCCTGCACACTCATTCGGCCCCATGCATACCCTGGGGTATACCATACATCCCCTCAGCTCCTTGCCATAAAAACATCACTCTTCTGCGTTGCGACATCATCCTTAGAGATTATTTCAGAACCTTTGAACTCAAAAACACATTAAAAAATACTGATCATGTTTTAGGACGAGAGGGACACCACTTAGAGCACAGAAGAGAACCAGGGCCAAGAGTCATACAATGTGTGGGGTCAGTCTCCTGCAGAGGGCTGGTCCTAAGGCATGGAGCCTGAGCTGGGCCTTGCTGCTTAGTGTTGAAGCCAGAGGCTGGGTTTTGGCCCTTTCATACTTAGGAACATGGACAAAGCATCTGTTTGAGATGCAGCTTGTACCGGCCAAATCTTAACACCAAAGTGGGATTTTTTTGTGACTCATTTGATTTGCTAATCTGAAACAGATTTACCAAGTCTTGTTTAACAGGGAACAGCCTTTAAAGCTATTAAATGAATGAACTGCTGATTTAGGGCTGGCTGTTTGATTCTGAGCAACTGTTTTGAAATGACTGGCAAAAAGAGCACACCCAGTTTTGCTCCAAGAGCTACAATCTGCTTACCTACTGCTCTCTTCTCCTGTCCTTACTCCCTCCATTACTTTGTCCTAAGGCTATAAACTCAGTGTTTGTCAAATCATGCCTAACATGACCCCTTAATCAGACTGCAGTCAAAATCTGCTGTTTGTGTCTTATCTCCTCTGCGGCATCCTCTTCTTGTGTAACTTGTTAAAAAGTGAGCCAATCTCCATCCTTTCTGCTTCAACAAAAAGCAGGGGAGAAACCTAAGGTATTTCTTTCATAGGAGTTTGTATTTTACATCTAGGAGTCCAAGACCATGAATGTGGTCCCTGGACTGTCACTGTGGTCAACTCAGAGTACATGGTGCTAGCAAGCAAAATTACTTTGTGATTCTCTGACTGTGGGTTCAAAGCTGTAAGAGCAGCATATACAACCTAAACCTTTAGAAAACAGCTGTAGCCATCTAACTGATCGCAAGTGATAGTGTCATTTAGGGTCTTGCAGAACCAGACTTTCTTTTAGTGAATTGCTGCCCTGTGTCATTGCTATGTGAATTTGCGCTCAGGGCAAAAGGACATACACTTTAAAGTGCATTTGCAAGCAGAGAGCACATGACATTTCTACGTTAGGAAGGTTAGACAATGATCAGGCCTTTTACCAGTTCTTCCTTATCAGAAGTAAATGAGGACTGAGCTCTGACTTGTACTTGCTTAGCTACTCCTCAAACTAATAGGCACTCATGAGCCTATTTTGCTTGAATTCAAGCTATCTCAGCCTTGGTGGGTTCAAAAGTTCAGCAGAGATGTGAGCTGGATGTTCCTTCAGAGAGGCTGTGAAAAAGGTAATGGGAAGGGTTCTGGTACACACAGATCTTGTGCCGATGTATTTGTGTGTTTAGCAATGCCTCAGCCAGACTGAGTGGGAGGAAGAGGGGCAGGGAGGGAATCACTTTCCAGATTTCTAGCTAGTAGAGGAACTCCCTCAAAAATATAAGAACTAAAGATGAGGACTAGAGGGGGAGAGTGGAGCATTTGTACTTCAGTTTTGGAACTATTTTGCTCAGCCAAATAACAACCAGAGAGAATCAAAAAGGCGCCAAATTGCATGTGCTGCCTTTTCAGCCCTGGTAGTACAGGAAATGCAGGCATGTTGGCTGATGTGACCCACACCAGTGTTTGGAATCAGGAGATTTTCTGGTGGCTTCCAAGTCCTGTGTTCTCTTGCTTTGAGTGGTCTAGTTTATCAGAGCACACACTCAACACCTCCCTGGTTACATCTTTCTTCTAAAGAACAAGTTCCTGCAAAGCCTGTTTTAAGTAAATGAATTGAAGCCTCCAGGTTGCTTGCGAAGCCCCTAAATGAGTTCATGTGAACATCCCCAGTGCTGTGCCTCTCGGGTGGATATGTGCAGGATTTCCATCATAATGTTCAAGCATACAGGATCCCTGGTTTTTAGTATGTGAAAGCTTTTATAAAAAGATATTTGCAACTTAAAAATACTTTTTTAAATCTGCTATTGATTTTGCAGCAGAGGACAGTAGTTGCAACTGATGGTCAGATTCTTCCTATTTAGTGAATGCGGTTGGAGAGCCCTGGCACCCTAAAGTGTTGGCCAGGCAGACTGTGAGAGGGTTACAGATGTAAGAAGTTGCAGATGACCAGCCGGGGGCATCAGTTTGAATGTGTTAAATTCTCTACCTCATGCAGTGCTTCAGAAATTCAGTGTGACCTGTGCAGCTTGTCTGCTTGTAGGTCATTTTGTAAAGAAAAAATCAAGAAATGTCAAAGGGAAGTTGTTTGTGCCAAAGTCAGTACTCCCTAACTGGTTTCCTTTAGCCAGAGCAACTCTTTCCAGTTGGGAATGGAATGGGGAAGGCCACCTACCTCTGAGAAAGATAGCTTTGAAAATGTAGGCTCTTTTCATGAGTAATTGGTGAGAGAGACAGGTTTTAATCTAGATATTGCAATTTGAGTCTTTCTGGTTTAGAGGAGTGGAAGTACGTAGAAAGTCCCAGTTCCCCTTCCAACTGTAGGCAGGATAAGAAACTATCCCCCCACCTTCACACAATGACATCTGTGAATTGCAGAACCAAATTCTTCCTTTTTCCTCTCTGACTTGAGGAACTGTCATTATTTTAACAAAGTGCATTAGCTCCAATAGGAGAATTTGCAAGCAAAAGGTTGTGCAATGGGTGTATAACCACCCTGTAGGCTGTGGTTAAGAGTTTTTCCTGGTAAGCAGAAATGCTGTGCTCTAACACAACCATGGGTCTGAAACCATGTCTCTTAGATGCCTGCATTATTTGTGGGTTACGGACTGTGAGGCAGTACCAGAGAAAGCACTCACTGACCATAGGTATTCATCTATCAGAGAGATCTCACAGTCAAAAACCTTATGTGGAAATAAACATAAAATCTATTTTAGACCTTGTCTCTGTTGGCTTTTTCTCTTGGCAAGCTTTAATATTTACCACTCATTATGTTGACTTGTCATAAACCCAATTCTCAGGCACTTGTCCACATGCACTGGACCAAAAGCCTGAGTGATGAACGTGGGTCTGGACAGCCCCGTCACTCAGCAGCAGAGTCCTGCTGTGAGTTTAGCTCACAGATTCCACCCCATTTAGCAAAGCTTCCTACAGAAATGTTCCCCTTGGCAAAACACTCCACTAAAAACCTCCTGAAGGGACGTACCTATTCAGAACAAACCCTCACCCCTCCATTCATCGAATGAATGAGCAGATAAATCCTAATCTTCTAAAATATATCAAAAAATAATCTACTTCCTTTGCAAATGGCAGGAAGGTCATATTGCAGGACTAAAGAAATGACTCACCCCATGTCTATGCTTTTGCTGAAGTAGATAAACCTGCCAAAAGCAGTTTCCAAACTGGAAATAAGTACTTATGTGGGGATATGAATAATATCAAGGAAAATCTCTGACAAGGGCATGTGAATCTGCTATCTGTGGTGTTATTTATTTAGATTTTTAATTGAGGTCAGTGCCCTTGGTTCAAAGCTGCATTGGATAATTTTTTGGAAAGACAACCAATCCGCATGGCTACATGTCAGCATCATCAAGGGATCCAAAGGCAACAACAAAAGGCTGTAGTAGAATAAAATTCCCAGTGGATAGGGCGTGATATTTGATGGGTCACACAGGGGATTCTTTTGACATGAACCAGCAAACACAAAGTGTATTTTTCATAAAACATGTAGCTTAATCCAAAATTATCCCTGCTGCATTGTTAGCGAGAACAAGGGAACACCCAATTACTTGTGCAGCGACTAATAATATTACCACTGCTTAAATGTAAACAGTGTGCAGACTGTGCTAAAGAAATGCACAGTATTTTATTGCAAAGCATAATGCTGTGCTCCTATTTTATTCAACTCTTTTTCCTTCTTTGCTACTGCAGCACAACCGTTGAATTTTCCTGTGTTAATGCTGGCATGGCAAGAAATATAATGTCAAAGGAAAGAAGGATAGTCTTATAATTAAAATCTGTTTCTACAACTCGGGAATAGATGGAATTTCTAGACCTTAGTGGACTTTGTATCAGGTCTTGTGCCCTGTGGTTCTTCATTTGCACCATCCTCTTTCCCCTGGAGCATTGTAAGCATTGATTAGTTAATGGCTTTAAAGTGCTATTTAAATGCTGAAATATTGTTACTACCAGGTATTGGATCACATAGGCAGATTTCTGCTCAGCACACATGATTAGTCTTTCTCTAGCATGGAAGTATGCCATTTCCCTTCTTTGTGCAAATGTGTCTTTGTGTGTGCTTATGCCTACAATAACCCAGCTCGGTAAAACAAAACAGTAAACCAAGGACTTGTTTATTTTAATCTTAAAAACCTTGGAGACCTATGCTGCAATCTCAAGTAAAAGCCATAGTGAGCACTGGAGAGGGTTTGAGCTTTCAGGTTAGTTTGAACAGCCCGTTCATTGGTACAGGAATGGACATCTATGGCAGGGCAACCACCCCCTATAGAGATGCTCTTCTGGAAAGAACAAGTGCATGCCAGCTGCACAAAGCTAGTGTACTAAATTAAATCATATTTACAGTAGAAGTACTTGTCAGCTTTTCAGTAGGCCCATGTGGGTGCCAGCTCATCTTGTCTCCCTAACACAGTGGTTCCTAAAGTACACACGTCCATACACGTACAGATTCTGGTACATGAGCCACTCCACAGCTATGGGAATGCAGTGTGAGCGGTTGAGCAGCCTAGCACTCAAAAACTCAATGAGGCTGTGGCTGTTGCAATGTCAGCAGTGCCATTCTGGCAAACTAAGCCTTGAAATTCCTGTTTTCCTACCTATCTTCTATGTAGCCTTTTTCAAGCAGAGGCAAATGATGCTCCCCGAGATTTCAGCTGTGCTCCTTTTTGGCACATGGCAGGATCTGGATCTCTGAGCACAAACTTCAGCAATTACATTTTCACATAGTAAAATGCTTCCTAACTTGGATTTTTGGAGTGACTTCATTTTCTTTTGCAAGCCACCAATCACCCTCAGACACTGTAAATCACCATGTTATTTCTAAGTCATAACTAGCAAAATAGCTGGGAAGTGTGCATGAGCTAGTGAAGGCTCAGTTCGGATGCACACATTGTCAGGCTTTCCTACTCATGTGGGCTAGCAGCTATTGACTCCTGGGGTCTTCTACCTGTCTGTCTCAAACATATGAGGGTCCCACACTGCAGGTGATGCAAATAACAAACAAACTGCAAAAGAAAACACTTCCGTTCTCCAGTTCATGCCACACTCAGTGCTTGTTTTTACTGCAAAAGCCTTCATTTAGTGCACAGGGAATGTGGGAATGCTTCAAAACAGAACCAAACAGTTCATTCCGGTTGAAACTCTGGAGCTTTCAGCCCCTTCCCCAAAAAGCAGCCAAGCACAGCAGACTGAAAAACTGCTTGAGGATGGGCCAAACCACAGAGTTCAGACACTGACCCAGATCTGTTTTGTGAAGAACTGAATGTTTTTGAGCTAGGAATTTGTTTCATGATCAGATGAACGAAGTATTCATCTGCTGGAAAATGAGTCAAGCCCATCTTCTTGTTCTAGCATTTGCACTTGTTCCATAACTTCAGAACATTAAGCTAGACACATCTTCCATAACAAACATAGCAAGCCAGGGATCCAATGATATGATTTTGAAGATACAAATGCAAAACAGGCTTAAATTATATGTGATGATTTCATTGGTCTCCTGGTCTCACAGTTTAAAGTGTATATGAAAAAGTTTAGACCTTTTAGGATTCAAAACCAAAGAAAGCATACACGGAGTAGCACTGTCTCAGAATGACAAATGCTTCTCTTGTGTTGTTTTAGAAACACTTGTCATCCTTGCAGACATTAACTAATCAAATATAAGAAAACATAGTAAGGAATTTCCTTTATTCTTCACTTAGTAGTACCCAAGACTTACTGCTACACAATATTGTCTCCTGTCATTTCATAGAGAAAAAGGAACTTTTTCCAGTGTTCTTTTTCCAAAGGCAGCACTTTCTAACTCAGGTGCAGAAGCTGGGTTAGGAGGAGAGAAGCTAATGCGCATTTGAACAGCAGCAAGCTTTTATATAAGTAGAAGGCATAATAAGTTTATTGTATGGCCGAGAAAACAGAGGCGGAGAGTTTAACAGAGTTTCAGGAGTTCCTGATTTCCTCTTCAGGCCATTGCATGAGGGAGTATGATAACACACTGTGATTTCATCAGTCTGGGTCACTGTAACCTGCCATAAAAGCGAGGTTGTTAAGTGTAATCATACACATGGGGTAAATGTGCTTCACAGAAAAGCCACAGAAAAACCAGCTCAAGCTGTCATAGTTCAACCCACCCCTTAGTGGGTGGCTACACACAAAACTGTGTATATAGAGATACTCTTTACTCAGCAGGCGAGGGCCTCTTTTTGGAATAAATGATTAGCTGCACTTCTTGCCAAAGAGCTGTGCGCTGGAAAACTCGCACAGCACTTGCAGCAGCCGCTCACCCTCTGAACTTCATCAGAAACATGTGAAGGCATTATTTTCTACTGTAATTAGAGCTCCTTCCTAGTGATCATGTTAATGTATGAGCATAAGGCTTTTTAATTCGGGATCTGGTAAATAGACTTATTTTCACATAGCAGTAGATGCATCCACAGGATTTTGACCACCTGTGCCCGGACATTGCTGTGTAAGTCGTTTGCTCACCATTTCCCATCTCTGTTACTCTTTTGGTCCTTGGGCAAACCGCTAGCACACTCATCCTTTCACCAAACTGTGTGAAAACCCTTCTCCCAGGAGTGGTAACACTTTGGGAAGCAGGCCAGGAGGTCTCAGGCGTCCACTGCTCCCAGAGTTTGCCCGGAAAGGGGATGTCGGAGGCGATCCTCCCCCTCGCTGAGCCTCGCGACTGGGAAGAAGCGGGGATCTGGGCTTGCGGGTGTGCCCCAGGGATCCCCTTTGCCATGTAGGGACCTGCTCAAACCGGGCATCCGGGGTGTAGCCGCTGCAAACTCTTGCGGGTGACGACGGGGAGCCCCGGGGCGCGGGGACGGGCGGGCGGAGCCTCGGAACGGGTGGTGACCCGCCCCGTGCTCCCGCCAGGGAGGCGGTGGCGGCGGCGGCGGTGGGCAGCGCCTCCCGGCGGGCGGGGCGCGGGCTATAAATCCGCCCCACGCCAGCGAGCGGGTGGTGTTTAGAGCGCGGCGGCGGCGCGGGGACAGCGGTAGCGAGGCAGGTAAGGGAGGATCCCTCCGTCTACACACCCACCCGCACACCTCTCCATCCATCCGCTTATCTATCCATTCACCCCTCCACCTCCCCAGCGGTCCTCTCAGCTCTCCCGAGGGCGCATCTTTGCATCATCCACTTCCTTTTTATTTGCCTTGTAAATCAATCCCTTCCCCCCCGCCTCATTCCAAGCAGGACGTTACCGGAGGAGGGAGCGGGCGGCTGTTAGCAGGGTGGTGATCCCGCGATGGCGGGAGGGAATAGCGGACGGGATGTCCCGATCCGTTTCCTGGCTGTTCTCACTGATGGGGACAGCTGCTGGATGCTGCTACCACAGTCCAGGCTCCCCGGCAGCGGGAGTTTGGGCTGGGCTGAAAACCAGCTGTGAGACGAAGGCACACACTTTTCCTACGGAAGTTGACTACTGGCGCTTGTTGCTTGTGTGTCTCTGCTCTCGCAGCTCTGCGTTGGATTTGGAGCAGAGGACAGACTGGTGTATCCAGCCTTTACTACTCGTTTGTTTCAGTGGGGCTATTGTCTTCATGTGTGATGAAAGGTGCAGTTTGCCATACGTGTTTACAGGCGCTGCTCACGGTCAGAGCACTTCAAAGCAGTGTTTGCAGTGGTGGCGCAGACACATTTCATGAGGGAGGATGCTTTGGTTAGTGCTTTGCATTGTGTTAACGCTTTTCCTGTGAAACACTTGCAAACTGGCATTGCTCACTTTTTTATCAAGACCACTGTGCCTGATTTTGCACCCGATCCCCAGAATAGGACTACTTTTAGGCTTCAGGCAGAATAACTACGTTATATATATATAACTATAATAGAATAACTATGTTATTTGGATTATTTTCTCCTCATTTGCCTGTTTAAATAGGAACTGTATTTTGAATATAGAAAAATGCAGTTGTAGAGGCATGGAAGAGATCAAAAACAACCTAAAGTTTTCTGACCAAATTCTCTGCAAGATGCTGCACTGTTTTCACTTACTCTGGCTTTTTGTCAATGTTTTTTGGTTGTGGCCAAGTGTGTCAAAGATACACAGCTGCTGAAAAACTCACCGTTGAGGGCAAGCAATGGAAATAGTCTGTAAACAGGAGCTATCAAATGGTTCAGGTAAACATGCGGGAAGCCTGCCTTAGCGTTTTTAGTCTTGGCTGTTAGAGGCATAACTTGCATCAGAACATCAGCAAGTGGCGTTAAGCTGGTGCGCTTTGAACTTGTCTTTGGAAGCATGTGGTGGGTTTCTTTTCTTTAAAGAAACTTGTGCTTTTTTAACCGGAGTCTAAGACAGTTTGTGTGTTTTTATCACAAGTACCTGAGTAAACAGCAGGCAGCTAATGCTGTGCGATGTCCTGTGCGCAGCAAGACATGAATGACTGTGGCTGAAATGGTGAAACTTGGGGGCAGATACAGCAAAAATGAAGTGTTCCTTAAAGGCTTGTGCAGGTTCCAGAGTGCTGCCAACCTCTGTGGCCTTGAAGACAAATGCATGAATGTGCTCAGGAGGAACTGGTGTGTGTTTTGCTGTGGAAAATGCAGATGCAGTGAAAACAGGTTTTAACGTGGTAATGAGACTGCTTAGGGTGTGTATGGATACTGTACCTAATATTTTTCAGCATGAACTGCAGAGATGCTATGGGAAACTGGGAATCACAACTTCTCAGTTGGGGTTCCTTGCGCTGCGGTTCAGCAGGTACCTGAACAGGCTGGATTTAAACTTTGTGGAAGTTTTGTTTCAGAGTTTTCAGTCAGTGAACTGGGAGATGAACTCATCCCCTTAGGAATGGGCATTCTGCAAAGTGCCTGGCCTTGAACCAGGCTGGGGGAGAGGGATCTAGAAGGTCTTGACAAGCTGTATTTTTCATTTGTTTCCCTTAGAAAGAAGGTTTTGTGTTCTGATTCCCTGCATTCATTGGCCGTTCTACCCCAAGTGACAGCAGGATAGAGATGTCAAAGTGTCAGGTGTCCGTAGGATTTGGCAATGGACAAAGAAGTGTCACCCGCTGCTGAGGGAGAGCTCCCACATGTGCCTGCCTGTGTTTGGGAACCAGCATCTGCACCACCCAAAACCAGACTCAAGTTTATCTGTTTCTGCCCTGCACAATGGCTTTTTTGTTCTTGCCAAAATAGAAAAGGAATGCTAAAACTGTGGGAGATCATCTGGGCAGCCTGTTTGAATGCTTGGTAAAAACAGCAAGATTCGACCATTTTCTTTACTCCGGTGGGAGATACTCTGCTCCTTGAATATTCCTTTTTGCACTATGATGGTTATGGGGGGAGATTACACTGCATCTTGGGAAACGCTTTGGCATGGGAGCCTGGTAAAAATAGTTATAAGGGTGTTGAGTAATTTGCTGTTGTAGTTCAGGTGGGATTAAACAGTGAACTGTTGTGAGAAAAGCTCTGATTCAGATATTTAAACTTAAGTGATTAATTTGTTTGAAGTGCAATATACATCTCGTCATGACCAACTTAGGGGAATTTGGCAAATTTCTATTTTCTCATAGGAAATACTGCTTTTTTTCACTTAACCTCATTAGAGCCTGAAATCTGTTACATAAAACATGGAGCATATATGTAATGAGACATTTCCTGCTTTTATTGCTTCAAAATAGGCAAAGAGTGAAAGAAAAGATACAGAAAGGGCGAAACTGGCTTGAAGGTCTTCAGAATGGAGACAACTAGAAACTTTGAGACTCTTAAATAATACAGATTCTAACTGTGGTGCATCAGCAGTGTTTACATCATGTGTACAGCTGGAAGCTGACAACAGCAAAAGCCCATTTGCTGTCAGGGGAGGGAAGAGCCTGGGAAACCAAGAGCCTGAATCAGTTCAGCCCCAGCATTATGCAGCAGGAGTGACTGTCTCTAGTTGCTCTGGTTTGACCACTTGAAAGGAAAACCTTCCGAAAGCCAGGAGATGCGACTGCTTGATAGTAATAGGGGTGAAATGCTGGTTCGTGAGATGAAGTGTGACTTCCAGGTGACTGTTTACATCTAACTTTCACATTATGTCACAGCACCCAGAAGTCTCAGGCAGAAGTACAGGAGAGCCCCATTTGTCCTATCAGTTTCACTGAATAAATGCTATTGTGTGTAGACTGCCCTTTAGGTAAACATTTGTAAGTTTACCTAATGAGTAATGGTGCTGCCCTGCAGCCTTTTTAGTTAAGAGTTTTCCTGGGCTGTAGCATGGGGAGCGATCTTCAGCGGGTCAAGGAAGCAGTAGTTACCCCTTTGCCATCTGTCAAAAGCTCTGGTCTGAAAGTTGCACATAAATTATCTGCTAGTGCTGGAAAGTCATGGAAAATACTCTGAAACTATTTAAAAAGCTGAGGATAAGGCAATCGCTCTTTCTGGTTTGCTGTGTGTGTGTTGCTATGGATGACTAAAATCTGGGTTAGGCTTCTTGGAAATCAATGGCTATGAATATAATGACTATTGAACTTGGTTGTTTCTCTCAAATGGTGGTGGAAGGTTGTTTTTTCTCTCATCTGGGTCACTTCCAGAGCCCTGGGTGACTTCAGCTGGGCCATTCAGCGGGAGGTAATCCCTATTGTTAATTCCTTTGGCTGCAGAGTTGGAGCAGCAATAAGGAACCATTCACAGCTTCTCCTGAATATGTGATCATATATCATTAAAGGGTTATTATGACATAATTAAACTCAGTGCTGAGCATCCATGAGAATCAGTACTATTATTTGCCTTTTAATCCAGCACAGCGAGTGTGGGGTAAAGAGAAAGTAAAGCCTGCAATTATCCAAGTTTCAGACTCAAATGCAGACGCTTCTGTGTTGGATGATGAGGGAGATGAGCTTACTTTTACTTTTAACTGAGAGCTGCTGCAGGATCAGGCCTGTTTGCTTTCCCAGCTGACATGAGAGTGTTGTCTTTGGATAATGCCCAGTGGTTTGTTGTCAAAGGGGATGTTCTCCATGCGGAGGTGCTCTGCACTGTGTGTGCTGATGCACAGCTGGACTGCCTGTGCTGATGAAATTTTCCACAGCTGTATCTGTTTGTACAAAGCAGGATGTATGTCAGTTTTACTGCTCTAAGTCTGTGTGGCTGATCACGTTTCCTATGTTTCTTTTGGGTTTTGAGCTACTTCCTTTCAGTTAATTGTCACAATTTTAATACATCTTTTTCATCTGTCAGGTTTTTTTTCCCCCTCTTGGTAGCTGGAAGTTGGTCAATGCAGATCTTCCTTTTCAAGCCCTGTTTTTAAAGCTGGATATTCACTATTTTTCCAAGCCTTAAACTGGCTGCTTCCTGTCTGAACTAAGTATAGCTTCAAAAGTATAGCTCTTTTAGCTTCTTTTCTACTGTGGATATATAAGGCCAGTCTGCTATTACTGTCCATATGATGTAAAAGTTAATGGAAAGAGAAAACAGTAGGACATAGTGCAGCATGAAAACCTAACTGACTGTAAAACAAATCTTTCCATGTTCTATCAACCATCCCTAGGAGTTTTTGTGTGTGGTTTTTTGTCCTTGCTATTTCATCACTCTTACAATTGCACTCTGTAAGAAATGGGAATTTTTAGGAAGGAAAAATCTAAATGATAAGGATCTTGAATCAGCCCTGACAAAGGCCCTGTTGGTGTCGAAAAGCAAATGAGTGGTAATATATCTTCTGTTATATACATGTGTGTGTTTATTGGTAAGCACAAGATATAATGGAAAACTAAACAGCAAAGTAGAGTGCAGCTTTTAAAGGAACACAAGAAGCAGACATCCAGACAGGAATGCACTATTAGAGGAAGGAAAGATTGCTTTTGCTGGGGGATTTTGGGTTGCTTCCTTCAGGAAGCTGATATGTACCTTGTCAAAATAGTGATGTAATTTTCCTACTGCTATAGTTTGAGTGCTCTAAATGTATTTTGCTTATTGCATGTTACGTATGTAACATATCCCTGCTGAAGTTTACGATGCATTTGTGTCCTTAGCCAAAGTTGCGACAAGGTTATGTGACTAGTCTATGAAGTAGAAACACTGCAGAGTTTTAAGATGATGCCTTGTATTAAGGCAAATTCAAAATGACTGAATTTTGATTCAATTTAAAATAATTGAATTTAAGACAATATCATTATTTTCCCATGTGAAACACACTGAATTTTATGAAGTTGTGTATAAAATCCCACTCTTACATAAAACCTTGGGCATGCATACTCCAACCCCTCTTACGAACACAGCCTGGAAATTGGTAAGTTCTCTGCCTGGTATACTAGGTGTTAACCTGGAGCATGGATGGTTAGGGTTTTGAAAGAAGTTGGCTGAGGATGAAGAATTGCTTTTTGTCCACTTTAAAGGATTTTGAAAGGCCTTATATTGAGAAACAAGTATTCTGACACTGGATGGTGGGTGCTGACTTAGACTCCCTCGCCAGTCCCTTCTGTTGTGATATGGGCAGGAGTGTGCTCAGTCCTTAGGAATTGTGTTTGTAGGTGTTGAGGCTTGCAAGCAGTGGAAGACTTGCCCAAATCTAGTCCTAAGCACTTCAGCATGCGCAAATGCTTGAATTTGGGTAATTTCATAATGAGACATTCTTGGAAAGAATGGAAGATGAGTCCTTAACACAATGGCCACTTGTGCAAAGTTTGAGTCCAGATTAAGATCTAGAATGCTGAAGTTCATCCCAGAAAAGGGACTGGGAGCTCACAGGAACAAAATGAATACCCATAAATTATGCTTTCCTTCTCGAAACCAAGCAGAAATCTGCCAGACACTTGTCAGGGCTGAAGTTTCCCATGATATCTTGGCAGGGTTTATAAAGAATACTTGAAATAGCGATGAGCAAGCAATTCTAATAGGTGGCAGAACATGCTGTGTATGTACTCAGAAGCTGTAACCCATATAATATGACCTAATGAGTAAACTGAAATTAAGATACATCATCAGCCTTCGCTGTGATGTTTTGTAACTTCAGTGCTCATCTTTGCAACATCAACATGAAAATGCAAAACATGACAAGAAACCACTATGTACTTGCATGGGTACAGTCTAAAGAGCCAGAGAACATTCCTCATCTTTGAGTGTACTTTGGGCCTGACCCTTCTCGAATAATCTCTGTGTGTTTTTTGCCTCTAACTTGCACAGAACCACCTCCTTTTTGAAGCAGTTGCAGCTGGGCAGAAGCTATGAGCTATTAAAGCATGCAGAATGGCAGATTGAGAACAGGAGGGGGTTGGAGAGCATGGCCTGACACTGGTGAGCTCCAGGAACAATAGCTTGTTTCTTGTTTGTTTAGACAGCAATCTTTGTGGCAGAAGCTGTATCTTCCATGCAATGGAATGCCCAGTGCATCTGTGTAGCATTTGTTATTTAATCTGCCTCCAAAGCCCAGTCTAGCACCTAGGCGCAATGCAGGTGTCTGGTTCTGTACCAATGTATGGCCTTTAGTCTTTGCTTAAAACCTTTATGTTTGCAGCCGGCTGAAGGAGGAGTGGGATGGATGCAGAGAAAGATGTTGAGAGGATGCTGGGAGGGTGCTGGGGCAGTGGAAGGAGGCAGGCTGATTGGTGGAGTAAGAAAACAAAGCTGGAGAAGGCAGCTGATTGTTCTCCACTCTCCACCCTGCAGTGCTGCCACCCACAGCCCGGAGTCCTTTAAAGCTAAAGTGTGATATTGGCGCCAGCACAGATGGACATAAGGTGTTTCCAGATCACCTTAGGCTGCCACTCAGATGTAGCATTTCTTACAAAAGCCCTGGATTCCCCTGTCTCCACCCTGTGTCATCACACCCTGCAAGGACTGTTTGCAGCATGTCAACAGTAAGCAGTGACTGCTTGAAGAGGGAGGCTGGGATGACAGAGTCCCACGAGTCACTCCTGATTTTAATCTATTTAAAGAAACTTCACATTATTGGAGATAACTGCTTTTCACAGAGGTATGACCAGAAGCAGTTTCAGGTGCCAGATACTAAAGACATGTGGATTTCATAGAACTTGATTAGGGTTTGTAATCTGTCCCTCATGGAGTTGTAATATGGTAATGTAAATAGCATTAGGGATTGCAACAACAGCGAGAAAGCCCTAAGGCATTGCAAGCTCTCCACTTCCCTGCCAGCTAGGAATAGAATAGCTGCTTGTTATATTGCAGTGGGGGGGACAACAGGGGTGTCCAGATAGGTGCAGTGGTGACAGTAGACATCATCTTTGGGTAGTGCACCTCTTCCCATAGCCAGTTTCTACTCCTGTGAAGGATGGGAGGACCCTGAGCTTTCCAAGGAACATTCATCATTGCATCTCACAGCGAGAGGATTGTGCAAGCTGCATTGCAACAGTTTTCTTGCTCAACATCTGCAGAGTAGACAGAAGGGCTGCTTCTAGCTCACTTTGTTTTGATGCTACTATCAATGTGCAGCTGCCAGAGCCTATCATACGTTTGAAGAGCAACCAGTCTCTGGTCAGAGGAACTGGCAGTTTAAAGGCTGTGTCCGATGTCAGAGTGATTGCAGCTCAACAGCTCTGTGCCAGTCGTGCAAGTGAAAAACAACCAGAAGAAAAGGACTGGAGACGAGCCTGGAGATCCTCTTTCTAACTGCACGGATATGCCAAAGCCGTGGGCAAGCATAGCTGTTGGGGATGCTGCAGACCCAGACCTGCGTGTTGCTGGTCTGGGTGGTATCGGCTGCTGGCTTTTTCCTTGCAGCCTTCTCCTGGTTGTTACTTGGCACAAGGCTCAAGTTCTCAGCTAAAACATTCCGGTTCCCTAATCAGATTGATTAGCACGCAGCATAAGTCTAAACTTAAAAGTGGCTAAAACTTTAAGCCCTTCTTGCTTTTTGGCTTTGAAAACCACTGTTCTGCTACATTATGCTCCTAAACCCCCTCCTTTTTCCTCGGTTGCCAGCTCCTATTTTCAACTAGAGCCTTCACTAAAGCATGCTTGTGGAGCAGCTCGCAAAGGAGGCTGAAGGGAAATAAAAGCAAATTGGTTAGAAACAAATTAAAAGTAATTAAACTGAGTGTTGGCAGTGTGCTGTGCTTGAAGAGGGCTGGGTGATGGTGGTTCTCAGGACAGCTGTGAACCGGAGGCTGCCGAGCACTGTAGTTGTCTCAGTTCCCTGATATTTAATTTTATGCTTTGATTCCTGACCTTTTCTGATTTGAAACTTGAGGTTATTTAAGGGTTACTTTGTGTCAGGGTATTAACTTTTAGTTGCAAACTGAGATAATCGTTTCTAACCAGAGGCTAAGGAAACCCGGAAAGGCCCGAGGAGTTGAGTGACTTCAGTTTCTGATACTTGTTGCTTAGACTGCTTTGTCAGGTGCTACTTACTGACAAAAGTCATCTGCCTTTTTATAAAGGGGAGGCGCTGCTATGAAACCTCTTCTGTGCTTTCTCGTCAGAATTATGTCAGAGAAAATCAGTAACTCGGCACACAAAGGACCTCGTGACCAGTGCCCGTAACAAAGAGTAGCTTAAACAGGGCAGAGTGTGGGCAGATGCATGAACTGCTTTGGATGCTTGCAAAACGCATCGTTTTCAAATGAATCACAAATGGGAAGATGGGATTTGTCAAGTTTATTATAAAATGTCTGAAATATAAACTGCACTTAATGGCAGCGTGCGCTGTATGTGGACCATGACCATACATGGGTGCTATTAACTCATGTCCACTTGTCTCTGTTTAGTGGAGGCAAGTTTTCACAAGCGGCTTTCCAGTTATTTTGGTGCCAGGCTAGTTTGCAGTATTTGCTGTTAATGACTGGAAGAGGTCTAATTGACCGAATGTAAGGCTCAAATGCTGTTCGAGCATCACAGTACCTTTCCTGGCTTCATTGTCGGAGGCCTGAGCTGCTTGTGTATTTTTCTGACCTGGAACTGGTGGGGATCTTTGCTAATCAACTTTTCAGAGCTCTGGAGACATCTTGGCTCTCTCCATCCTTGCCTCATCCATGCTTCTTTAACAGTGCTTTGAGCTGCTGCAGATGTTCAAAACCTCAAATTGCCACCCATGTCCTTCCTACTTGTTTTGGTGCCTGAGCTCTGAAGATGCTTATATCTTTCAAGGGATAAAGTGTAGAGCAGTGTGGCTGGGTTGGAAATACCTGCCATGTCCGGCCCTGGAGCTGAAGTCTCATGTGGTCCCTCTCCGTCCAAAGAGACAATACCAGTGCCTGGAAGCTGTGTCCCTTGGTGTCCACAGTCTTCTCCCTCTTTGTCATTAGATGCTCATGAGTATATAATACATATAAAGTGATTTCTCAGCCTGTGATGATGGAAATGCCATCAGGCTGCTCTGGTGATGTTACCCTTCTTTACATCGGTACTCAAAAGGACAATCATCTCTGCAGCCAGTGTTTAAACAAGCTGTTTTGAAGAAATTGCTGCATTTATGAAGCATTCAGGCTGGAGTCTTTTCCTGTTCTTTGTTTTCCATGATAGCATGCAAATCAGAAGCAGTTGGATATGAGGGCAGAGGTAAATCATGTAGCGCTCGTAGCAGTTTCCCCAGCCCTTTTTGAGTTTGAAACCATCATGCTTGACGATGCACCCAGTGGCACAAACATGGACAATCATGTGTGTCATCAGAAGGATAAAGTTTGAAACAAGGGATCTTTGAACTTCTTTAGCTTCTGAGCTTGGAATGAATTTGGTCACGTACCTCAGGATTACCTAATGTTTGGCAGTTGTGATTGCAACACTGCTGGTGTCTGAGGATGGGTGGCCTGATGTGTGGCTTCTTAGCATTTTTGTAGGGATCTTTGTTGTGAAAAGCCAGGCTGCACATCCAGCCTGTATTCCCTGCTGCCAAAACAGGGCTCCAGCAATAACTGTCCCTCCAGCAATGATGCAGAGGGACAGGGGATGTATTCTGAACCTTTAAGAGCAAAATAATAGGGCTTAGTAAAATGATTCCTGAGCCTTGGTTATGATACTTGCTGTGGTGGTTTTGGGTTTGGGCTGGAGTGGGTACAGAAAAGCCTCTTTGGATGAAATTAGTGAAAATAATATTGCATAGATGACTCCACCATTCCTCATGCCTCCTTTGTTCTGAGAGGCTGGTTTAATGCCTTTCCTGCTAGCTGGCAAAGGTAGGTATGTGATCAGTTTTAAAGCACTTTGCCAGTTGTAAAGGTGCGTTACGCCTTTATTTTTTGGTTAGTTTGAAGTATGATTGTTTTGAACCTTAATCCTCTGAGCAGAAATCGTATTCAGTACCTGGGTGCAGGGTGATGGGTGTTTGATGGATGGAGGTGGTCCTTGGGGCCTCTCAGCAGGTTGAATTGGCCAAGTGGAGTGAAAGACGTTGGTTTTCTCCAAGTTGGCAACTTTACTGTTTGCAGATACAAATGAACTTTGTCTTTTGCATTGTGAAGCAAGTGCTTTGACATATGTATGAAGGAATGCTTGTACAGTTATCTATTTAGTAGTGTTACACAGTTACATTAGCTTCAAGCTGCTCTGTCACATAATGGGGGGAGCACAAAGCACCTATTTAGAGATTACAAAATTTGTGCTGAACATGGGTGGTACAAACCCACTTCCCCAGCATCTTTCTCTCTGGGAAATCAGATGTTTTTTACAGTGCTGTCAGAGAGCAGGGCTTTGTTTGCCAGCACTTGTGAACAAACAGCATGTTGTTGTGCTGCCTTATCACAAGGTTGTTTCTTGGTAGGAATGCATCAGGTATTCCTGATGCAGAGAAGGAAAACCCAGAGCTTGGAAATGCCTGATCTGAAAACACAATGTGGCTCTGAGGTCTGGTATCTTTCCAAAAGTGAGAACTTGGTACATGTTGGGCTTTTGTTCAGCAGACTTTATGGCAGTCATGTAATCTGCTGGTCAGCACTTCCTAGTGCTGGTTCTTTCAGAAACATAGAGCAACAACTTTGAACTATTATAAAAACAGGATTGTTTTTTAAGGCTATAAAAGGCATCCATCTTGTTCTTCTTGGCACAGGTTTTCTGGTCATTTGTAGTCAATGCTCTGAGTCCCTGAAAATCTGAAACTATCCCATGTAAACAACTTTCTTCCACAAACACTTGCTGTGGCTTTGTTCCCTGAGCCGCTTCTTACTGGAAGACTGCAGGGGACCTGGCTTCTTACTTTCCTCTCCTATAGGGAAAACAAGGAAAAATCTCTCGCACTTCTAGTCCCTGTTGCAAGATTACGTGCAACATTAACGTGCTATTTCTGTCTTACTTTGTTGAATAGCAAAAAGCCGTTTGTGTTGAGTGTAATTGTGTGTAAATGTTTTTAACCTCCAGATACCGCAAAGGCATTTATCTTTCCCCTCCGCTATGTGCAATTGGTCACTGTGTGGAATGGCAGCTTACGTAGATGACCGTAATCATGAAAATATGTAGCTCTATTTCTGAAATGTCACTTTCAGTTGCTTGAAATTTTGGCAAACTTGGTTTCTGCTTGTTCTTCATGATTGAAATCTGTAATGGACAGAACTGACTGGAAAATCTGGAGGAAAAGGGTGAATCGGGGTCACTGCTGGGGGCTTAACTCTGTATTGGCTCTTCTGACTCAGGTACTTTGTTGTAAATTTGGATTACAAATTACTGGCAGTTTTGTTCCTATCCAATGTCTCAAATGGGGGGGTTAAATATTCCTGAAGCTTTTCTGTATTCCTAAAATCCCCTGTCAAACTCTTGATCAAAAATCCACCCAATTGCATAGCTAATGAGAAGGGCTCCTGAAATCTAAAGCTGTTTGCACATGCATGGACACCAGTGCCTTTTCAGCATTAACTGTCTTAATGTGTGTGTGCGCCACTTCAAAGCTTCCTGCAGCATCCTGCCATTTTACGTCTTCTCACTAGAGCATCTTTGCCCAAGGAAAAGTGTATTGAGCTGATCCATGGATGCTCCCATGGGCATCACAGCCTGCCTTTAGCACTGGGTCATTTCTGTAGACAGGGTTGATTGGCTTAAATCAGATTTAAATCAGGAGGTGAGAAATCATGGTTTAAAGGATTTATTTAAATTGTGTTCTGTCGTTGTATATCTTCAGGAAAATTGTTAATAGTTAAAGTGTTTGCAGTTAATGCAGTCAATAATTCTTAAACATGCTTCAACTTTTTCTCTTGCTTTATGAGCGCACTTACTCATATGTTTCACTTGAGACAGTTCTAAGCTTTTGTTAGAAAGTAAACTGTGTTATAGTTGTGTAGTTAATAAATATCCTTTTTTTGCCCAAAGATGCCCTAAGCCCACATGGTAGGAATTTCTCCATCAGGCAGAGGATAGGCAGTAAACATACTTTGTCATCTTGCTGTTAAAACAGTTCTGGCTTCTCTTGAAAACTGCTTGTTTCATTAGAGCTTTGCAGGGAACAGCCCTCTGTCTCTGGCACCTTATCTTTGTCAAGAGGATGACAACATGCAGTTCTTTTTAGCTCACTGATATGACTGGTGAACTGAGATGCCTTGGTCCAAATGCAAAAGGTGCACTGCACCTGCAGCACAAGCTGCTCTGTCTGCCTTAGCAGTCACCTCTTCTGGGGCTTGGCCATATCCAATTCAGCTTCCTGAAGATGAGGGAATCGCAGTGCCAGTCCTTTCCTTGAGCAGGATAGAGCAGTCTTGTTCCTTCTTTTGGCAATTCTGGAAATGGACCTTGTAGATGTCCACTTAAAGGACTGTGTTTTACTTGGTACTGTTTGTTCAGATCCAGGGCTGTGTTTCTGTCCCAAAGAACAGAGCACATTGATCTGACAGTGAAGTGATGCTAAGAAGCTTCCAGTTTTCTTATGGTAAATAATGGAGAGGGAACCTGCATCAAAAAAGGAAGAAAAGAATGTTGGAGATAATTATTCAAGCTAATTTCAGAAGGTGGCTGTGCAGATTTGGCTGTGCCTCCTTTCACCTGTGAAATGACAGTTTCCATGATGCCCTCTGTACTGGTCCCTACCCCTTTTCCGTCTTCATTTGCTGTGTTGAAGCTGCCAAACTTTTGTTTGATCTCACAGCTTTAATATTTCTTTAATCTTGTATTGTGCAGGAGTGTGTGTGTATATAAATAAACCAGGGAGGCATTTTACAGGAGACTCATAACCTTCTTGCCAAAGGTCTTTTAAACTATAATCTGAGACAGTGGGTCACTGTTGGGGGGGGTGGGTGGAGCAGGACCTTTATTTGTTCCTGTATTTAATCTTTGATGCAAGCTGAGAACAAATCTTTTTTCATCTTTGCAGATATCAGCTACTGACCATGTCAACAGAGTTCCAGGATGCTCACCTTACAGAGGTGAAACCTCTGGTGGAGAAGGAGGAGGTAATTCAAGCTTTTTACAGCTTATGCATCTTATTTCAGGGCTGCTGTTGGAACTGCGTATGTGTTCTTAGGTTAATGCTAACATACTGTATGGAAGAAACAAGTAAAGGAAACTGGAGATGGAGTAAGGGTGGGTTTTTTAAATAATGAAAAACCAAGACTTAATTATTTTCTCTTTTTTGGTTTTACACTTCTCTAATACTGATCTGGTGGTGGCATTTTTTTCTCTTCTCAATTTGAGCACTCTGGGTATCTAGCTATTCAGAATGATGCCAATTGAGCTATCTCATGTAAATCTGTCTATACCTATAGACTTCTTAATGCACATACAAAGACTTTGCTCTATCAGCTGCCTTTCAAGGAGGCACAGAGCGCCTTCACTTTTCCTTTGGTCACATCTGAGTCCAGAGTTTCAACTGTGCCCAATCTAGTCCTCTCTAACTGCACTGAGATACGAGTTACAGCCAAAGTGCTATCATGTCTGCAGTTGGCTTGGGGGTGCATGACCGGCAGCCTTTTGCTGGCGTTGCAGTGGAGAAGTGAAGAAACATCCCAACACCCTAGCCTTTTTGATTTGTTTTTTGCTTGTACTTCTGTCCATTTGGTTTTTTCACCATTTTCTTCAAAGATCTGCCCACAGCATCTGGGTTCAGTATCTGACTCTTCAGTTGTAGCAGTACTCTGTGCTGCGGTATGTTCATGGCAAATAAATCACTGCAATATGTGAAGGAACCTCTCAGCTTTTCTTCTTGACACAAAACTAAATTGTCTTTTTTTTTCCCCAAGGATTTTAATTCTTGGCAGTGATGTATATAAATTTGTTAGGCTTGTTTCTAGTTTTCTACACTAGAACTATTCACTGCTCTATTTCTGCTACTTTCTTTTCTCTTCCTTACCTCTTTTGCGTAAACACTTCAGAAAATTATTTGCACTTGCAAACTGCACTGAAACGGCTTGAGCAACTTTAAACACAGCTCCTCTGCCAAGGACATTGCATGAAAGCAGGGCTTGTTTGGATACCAGTGAATGCAGCGCTCAAACGTTTCAGAGACTAATATCCCTTTTTAATGCCAATATTGTTAAGTAGCAGCAAAGCAAAGGAGATACTAAGCAGAGTCCTGCGCATACTAAATGCCTTTGCTGCAAAGTTCAGAAATATCTTAAAACACTGATTAGCGTCCTTGGTTTCTGGATCATGTAGATCAAAGTTGGAAACCTGAAAATGAACCCTATATGCTTTTATGCATGATGTTACCTGTAAGCTTTGTCTACATGGAGAAACTAGCACAGAGTTTGACTTCCTGTGTGGCCATTCTTCACATAGATGAAGGGAGTTACTCAGTGTATTGTGAGTAGTGGAAAAGATTGCCCAGAAAGGCACTCAGCACATGCTAAGGTTAACAGTGGAGTTGGTGTGGACTTGATGATGCACTCAGAAGTTGTTGTGCTTAGATTTCTTCTAAAGGTGAGTCTTTGTTGAGCCTTATTTTATATGCTGTCTATATGGATGCCACATATAGTTATTCCTTTCAACCCCACTGGAACACCAGTGTATGAAACCAGCTATGTTTAAAAGGTTGTTTGACCAGCAGTATAGCAAGATTAAAACCTAGCATATTATCTAATGCTAAAGCTGTGTAAAATGACTTCCACAAGCTCAGCCAGCTCTTTAGCTACTTGTTTGTATGTACAACACACGGCCCAGTTGCCTAAAGATCATGGCTCTAGAGTCCTGTCATTACAGGTTGGACTGCAATGCTTTGAGGTCCACTATCTGAGACAATATTGCCCAAGACAGCAGCAGTGTTGCTTCAGCATCTCGATCTTTAATTTACCTGGACTTTTGGAACTAAGTGACCTCCTTGCCAGGATCCTAAACTTTGCTTTTTATCACAATGCTTTTTGTAAGCTTTGGCTTCCCTGTTGTACTCTGCAGATACAAGGTGTTTGCTTGGCTGCTCTTCCCTCTGTTTACAGCCCTCCAGTGGATATACAAGTTTGACTTCTTCCTTGTCTTATAGTAAAAGTAAGTGACTGGAAGATACTTCTTCCCTTGAAGTTATAAGCCTCTTAGACTACTGGAGGTGAGGAGGATGTCACCCAACTCCTTTCAGGTGGAGACCCTCCATGGGCACATGAGATTGTCAGTAACACTGGTGGCTGGTCACAAATTGGAATGGACCTCTCTGTGTCCAGCCAGCCACCCAGACGTAACAAAGCCTAATTTTTGGCTAGGATAAAACCCTTCTCAGGTGCAGAACCAGTGGGTTAGAACACAGGTGTAGATGCAAAAGCTGCATGCATTAATGCTTTAAAATCTCTTCACAGGCTATCACTCGCCTCCTTCCAGACTTCGATGTTCAGGCAAGTAGAGCTGATCTTTGTTATTTATTATCATCATCATAACCATTGTTGTTGCTATTTACTGTTGTTATTATTTTGTTAAAAGGGGAAACTGAGTTGATACTTTGAGAAAATAGCAAAATGTGGTCAGAAATGACTGCCTGCTTGCCACAATTGCTGTTCGTGTGGGAGAAGGGTCTGAATGGGGCTCTGATATAGTGATGTGAAGAGGACTGCAGGAGGTCTTTTCAGACTGAAGCTGAGAAGACTTCATCCAAAAGGGGTGGCTGAGTTGCAAGCAGTTCTATTCTTGCTAGGAGAATGAGTTTCTTCAGCAGTGGTAGTGAAAGCAAAATATTCCCCTCCTACATGGACACGCACTTTCCCCAATTAATTTGCTTTCTTTAGCAATGTGCATGCGTTTCCTTGGAGGAAGTGCTCTTCACTATGCTGTTGGAAGCTTTCAAGAGACTCCTGAAGCCTGTAGAGCAGTGGAAGGCACTAAGCAATCAATTTTGCACTGTAATAGGAGTGGTGATAGCTTCTGTATGCTTACTTACAGCCAGAACAGGAAAGTTCATAAAGCACACCACTGGGTCAAATGGTGGCTTTCCACTTTCCCACGTGTCATGCTTTCGAAAGGTGACTTTGTAACTCTTTTAGCTCCCCTCTTTTGTTACTGGTATGTGAGCTTCTGACAGAGAAGTTTGTCGTTGCTGGTTCTTAAGCTGACTGTTGGAGTCAGGCTGTGTTGAACTGGAAGGGAGAGAGACCAGGATGCTTATACCTACCTCAACAAGAATCCCCACCACTGAGGATAAGAAGGTGTATGTGTTGTGAAAAGGGGCTTGCTGGGTTCCTTGATTTTATTGAGGGATGTAGGGAAGGAGACAGAATATGCAGGAATAAGGAAAGCTATTAAATTGTTCTCATCCGTTGAATATTCAGGTCCTTGAAGGAAGTAACCCTTTTTGTACTTTGTGGCACGTTGCATTTTGTTTTGCCTGTCTGTATTTTTGTTAATGTTGTGCAAATTAGTCTAAAATCCAACAAACTCAACAGTCTTTTCCTTGGAAACCAAGAGAGACAGTTATCACAAACATCTTTACCATCTTTCAATGGCTTTTCCTTGTATAGCCAAGCTGTAGTTTACATTAATCCTGCATCTTCCCCCTCATCCTTTCTAATGATGAAACCCACTGCCTGAAGTCTTGATAAATGCAAGTTAAAACCGTCAGCATGTGACTTCCTGCAGGACAGTGCACAGCATGGGAGAAGCTTTCTGTTTGCATCCAGATTGATCACTTGGTCTAAATAAATCTGAATCCCAGATTAAGTCTGCTAACAGGAATACTGTGGTATTTTGATTAAGAATGCAGAAGTGACCCGTATTTCATTTCTATTCTTGGAATAAATTGCTTGCTTTGTAAATCATGTGTATATATAGAATTTTTTTAAACTTTCAGCAAATTCTCTAAGCCTTCGGGGTTCTTTTTTCCATGGTTTGGATTAACTGTTTCTAATCCAGAGCACTGGTTCTTTTGATTTAGCCCAGTTTTGCCAGCTCTTGCTTTTTGAGGAATCTTTCTTTGTTAGAGCTTAATCTTTGTTTTTCTAGTTCAGGAAGGAAAAATGTGGAAGAACAGTCTCAATCCATTATGTTAAGAGCTGCCACTGAAAGGAGGTTTAGCTTTGGTCTTTAAAACCACAAGTGTCCTAACTATGTGTCTTCTCTGGTTGACTTATGAAAGAGGTGGTTTGAAGCAGTTATGAGAGACTCTTGCTTAGTTCATTGGAAAAGTTCATGTGTGGCCCTGGAGGATCCAGGTCACTCAGGACAAACACTGAAGCTCCTGTGTGTTCTTTATCAGCAACCTGCCCCATGAACCACACTTGGGAGGAGGATGGAGCTGGCCAGGGAAGGAAGTGATCAGCTGTTGGCAGGACGGGGCTTCTTTAGTGCCTGTGTATGGATGTGGGTGTCCACCATTTCCCTTGCAACTTGCTCCATCTTTTTGGGGACAAATTATGCAGTGTTCAGTTATTGACTTTATTTCTTCCACTAGTGAAAAGTAGTGACTGCCTGTGATGCATTTTAGTTCCAAGAACAAATTTTGTCTAGTTATTCAGGTTTGGAAAGAAATAGTCTTATTTCGCATGGTGTTTTAGACAGACTTGGGTTAAACATCCTTTTCCATTTGTGAAGTAAGTCACCATATAGTGAAGTATCGCCCTTCTGAAAGCACACATTGAAAGACATGTATGTGGTTATTCTCTGAATAAAAGCTTTCCTGAAGTTACCAGGGGTTGGCCAAGAGAAGAGACGGAAGAACTGACAGCTCTGAGCTACCTTTAGACAGCTCTGTCTGTATGTCTGTCTGTGGCACCCACCTGAAAACTCAAGTGAAGGTCCCTTGCCTTCCAAGGAGGGGAGTGTTCCTGGGCAAACCTGCTTTAGCACAATTAATAAACTGGTGCAGGGCAGTGTGCCCTGTGCTGGTTTAGGTTGGTTTAATGCCAAAGGCATTTTGATTGTATTTCCAGTTTGATGTATTTGCCTATTCTCTAGCTTGGCAGCATTGGAGCTGATGGAGACCTGGCTCCTTGCCATGGTATATATTCTCTTAACTTAGTGTTCCAGAAGTAAGCAGTCCATCAGGATACTGCTTTTCCCAATAACTAAGCAAACTTTCCAAGATTTGTGGCAGCTGTAGGTGGCAGAGGTGAGTTTCTCCCTTGGAATTCATGGTTTATAGCCATCTGTATCCACTGGCATACAAAAGCCATTTCTGCTTCCTCTCCTTCTTCTGCCTGTGAAGGGAAAGAAATCAGCTGGTCCTCATGGTGCCATGGGATGGGTTTCCTGCTGGTGTAGGTGGATGCTGTTTGAAGCGTTGCTGTTTGTTATGTGGATTTCTTTGTCCATTTACATCTCTGAAAGAAAGGGATAGGGGTGGTTGTGGGTTTGTGCTTTCACAGGGCAGTGTGATCTAGTGCTAATAGGGATAGGAAGAATTCCTGGGCAGAACAGTTGCAATAATCTGCTTCAGTTCCTGCACCAAAGATTTTGTTAATGGCTTCCACCTTAGCAGAGTCACTGACTTTTACATCTAAAGTCATGATACATATTAACATACTGTTCATGTAATTGACTGACTACTTGAACTGGGAAACTTTTTACTTAATATTTCTAATTTAATATAGAAAACTAAACAAACAAAACAGAAAAAAGATAAAAATTAAAAATATCTGGAAATGCGGGCATTGGCGTTTTAGAAACACATGAGATGAATTGAAATAGCTATTTTAGAGCACAAAAAGCTAGAGGAAAAATGCTCAATAGCTTCAGGGAAGAGGGGATTTGAAACCCAGCGTTACAATATCATAGTAAAAGCTCAAAAATATTTGTTCTTCAGGATACTGGAGGAAAAAAGAAAAACAGCATGTGCAGGTATTGCTATATAGCACGTGTGGGTATTGCTATATTATGTTTCTTAAGTAATACAAATATATAGTGTCTCCTAGTAATTTAAAAACTATTTAAATCCTCTTTAAAAACTTTGAATTTTTTCCTCAGTTCTGAGGCAAGAGAAGGGAGGTGTGTTTAACAGGCATAATAGAAAGTAAAATAGAAGGATGAGATGGTAATGTAGGATTCAGTATATTTGAAAGCTTTAAAGTAATCTTGATGGAATGCAGTATTTTAAGTAAAATATAAATTATGTGGGTTTTTTTTAGCAAAATATGCAGTGTGTGTATTTTCCTTTTTAGATTTCTAGAGTGTTTTGGTTGCACGTTCCATACTTCAGAAAACAACTTGTTCATAAAGACATTCCTCAATCCATGTCATCTTTAGGCAGGATAGAGAGGAAAACAAATAAATGGGCTCTCGCATGTTACCGACTTAGAAGCTGGCTTTCCCTTCTAACCTCACGCCAAAACATCAAAAAAGGTCACTTGGCCCCAAAATAAAGTCTACTTTAGCACAGATCAGCTCCTTCAAACTCAGCATCTCTTAAATTGCATGTATCGACAGTATTTATGTGTGCGCTTTTAGGGCATGAAGATGACTGCACCTCTGTTAAAGTGAGAGACGTGAACAGATGGTGTGTTTGTCTTTATCCTTATATCGGATTAGTGTACCTTGGATTTTTTTTCCAAGATAGTGTTTTAATACAAATCAGTTGGTGAAGAGCCTCTTACTATAATGTCGATGTTGATTGGGATGTGCTGCCATCTGTTTTTAGTGCCCTGCGTTTTGAAAACATCCATCCCTACATCACGTAGACAAATCTCTTGATCTTTAATAGGATCAATAAGGATGTGAAGTTGTTGGTTTGATATCACCGAACAAACTGGTTTGAACTGATTGGGCTTTTTTAGGAGAACCTTTTGGGTATTCACTGTATAGAATTCATGCTAATGAAAAATAGCACAACCTTCTAGAACTCGGGGAGCCTTACTGTGAAGATAATGAGGAATTAAGCCAATTGTTAAAATGACTGCGATTTGTGCGAGTAATTAAGAGCATGATCGCCTGTCTTCTCCAAACTGTTTTTAGTTGGCACTGAGTATGAACTAGACTGGGGTTTCTAGTTCCAGAAGAATTAGCTGTGAACATCAGTGGGATGTTCAGGTCCAAGGATCTGGCTTTATCTACCATGAACAGATTTTTTTTCCCTTTCATGCACAAAGGAGGAAGATCCTGAATCTTGAAAGGTGGGTTCCCTCCTAAGAAAACCTGTTCTAGGCTTTCAGTGCTGTTACTGGAAGGATCTAGCAATAATAATATGATGATGCAAAATGCCTGTTAGTCTTCAGCTGAGGCAGAAATGATTTCTATATAGCACGTTCACTAGGAGATGTGTTACACAATATTGCTTATTCTCATTACTGGTGTTAAGACTTTCGAACTATCTATTCTCATGCTTTATATTAAGAAGTATCTAAGTACAGAAGGAAGATAGAATGTGGAAAATATTAATTGCTGTTAGTAGTAATTGCTATTTATTGCTACTGCAAATCTCTTCTGGAGTATTGTATGATATACCAACAGTACCATATTTTCTGCCAAAAATGAAACTTAATGGTATGATTTAGGAATATTTATAATGCTGCTTATCGAATTTGGATAATACTAGATTTCAAACATTTAAAGTCCTCATTTTTGTTGCAGAATCATTGACTTACACTAATTTTTTGAAGTCTTTTGTCTTCTTACTAGAAACTTTTAATCCTAGTTTTTAGGAAAGAACTGACTTTTGATTTAATTCAGAATAAGTTTTATATGTTTCTGCATTTGAAATGGTAAAACGTCAATGAAAGCTTATCAAAACCTGACAGAAACATCAACAGGAAAGACTGTACTAATTCTCAGGTTTGAACTTTGGCACTTTGTACCTTGTGCAGTAAAGACTTAGCTCACCTTTGATCTCTGAGCTCTATTGAGTAAGTCCGTCTCCTGGACAAACCTGACTCAAATCTTATTTAAGAATGACATCCTCATGAATTAGCCTGCTTTGTTTTTTCTGACTGGGCATTATGGGAGTCATAAGCCTATGTAGGATAGCAGTTTGTCTATATAACCCAATTTCCTACTTGGACAAAGTAGAAACCACCTACTGTCCTCTGAGTTGCTGGATTTATCACCCTGTTTTGCTAAAGATGGTGCTGGATATGGAAGACACAGCTTACATGCTAAATAATGCAGTGAGTATGCAGGGGATTGAATCTCTAAGGAGTCATAAAAGCTGAAAACTAGTGTTTCAATGCAGTATAGTTCAGATAGCAGCTATGCTCAGCTTGCCCAGTGTACAAGGGGAGGATGGATTTTGATCCGTTGCTGTAATTGTAATTTAAAACTGATGTAAGTGTATAATTGCAAGGAAAATGGGTGACTTGTGGAATGGTGTTGCCCAGCATTCTTATTTTCAACAAAATGTGTGGTGTATTCTTTCTATTAAATTAAGGAGCTGATATTTAGATCAAATGACTACCTCAGATCTCTGAAGAGCTTTTGGGTTTTGCCCTGTAACAGTGTTCAAAGTTTGTACACTTCTGATTTCTGCAGCATAATTTCTAATAGATTTGAATTTAACTTGAGCTTTGTCTCTGGGCATTACTGCATGGAGAAGTCAAGCAAGCCCTGCAGCAGGGTATCTGTCTTGTATAATAAAAGTATTCTGGTGAAATGCTAAGCCTGACTGCTAACTATGTACTGCCTTGACTGTTATGTCAGTGTAACTGTGCTGTAAATAAGTGTTATAAATAGCTGTTATTTTTGTGATTCCCTTCATACATGTTGGTAAAATAACAAATTGCTTATATCTATCTGAAGTTCAAGTGCAAAAGAAATAAAACTCTTCTGTATGTTGTGGATGTTAGTATGACCCAAGTAACATCTAGGTACATCGACATCCAATACATAAAAGATGATACTCAAGGGGGCATTGCTTTGATATTAAAGATGTCCTTAGACTGAAGTTCATTTAATAATACAAACTTCTGTTATGTCAAATAATAGCAGGGTACTGCTTAATGTTTCTTTGATAATCCACAATGTCTGTATCTGCTGCTCTACAGCAAACTTTAGACAGTGGGGTGTATGCTCAGGTCTATACATAGCAAGCCATAAAACTAATGTGTGGCTGTTGTGTTTATTGAGGAAGGCTACTAAAATCACAAGGCCCTACAGTGTGATAAGTCTTCATGGCGAATACAGATCCCTTAATACTGCTTTCTTTGGGGAATAGTAATTTGCTGAGTTCTGATAAAATACAGAAGTGTTTTATCATGGCAAATTGCACTTCCGCAAATGTCAACGGTCATAGTTGCAAACTGTTCTTATTTTAGGTGTCATTGCACCAAACACAAGCGTTTTCCTTATGCTGCCTTTTAACGAGGTTAAAACCTATTTAATTATTCCCTCAGCATTTGGTTAGAACAAGCAACTTAAATGCTTCTGTGGTTGTCTGTGGACTGGAGTGGGTGAAAGCCAAATTTATCATGTGGGAGAGAACAGGGTGTGTTTGCATTGGAATTAAAGATACCCCTGGGCTGTGGTGGATGCTGGGATGGGGCAGGACCTGTCCTCGGTCAGAGCTCTGTTCTAACATGGACATGCCCCTGTCAAATCCTCCTCTTCTTTGCCAGGAGCAAGATGTGGAGACTGTGTATGGCTCAGTCCATGTCACCATGTGTGGGACCCCCAGAGGGAACCGGCCAGCTATCCTCACCTACCATGACATCGGGCTGAACCGTAAGTAGAGTTTTTAATAGCATGGGTATGGCCTGGTTCCTTTACACTACTGCTGTAACTAAAGGTGTGGGAAGTGGTGATGATTAGGAGGCCTTTCCCAGGTCCTTGCTTGTTTATGTGCATTGCAGCCTGTTAGATGGCACCTAATTCTGCCCTTAGAACAAGTTTAATTCTCTTTTTTTTTTTTATCCTCGCAAAGTAGGTGGAATATTTCACTTAAAGGAGCAAAATGTTTCTCCTAGCTCATAGTGACCATGTAGAAGGGCTGTGAAAGCATTTTCGGGGAGGCTGACAGTGTATTGCTGGCACAATTGAAAACAACACTGCTGGTGCTTTGTCTTAGGTTCCTGTCTGATAACCAGTCTTATGCTGCTGTGGGTTTATACGAATTGCATGTCAAATCAGGATGACGAAATGAGTGCTGGCATTGTGTCCTTAGCCAGTGTTAAGAAAATAACTCTGAAAGGTCTTTTTATGTGTCATATCCAAGCATATAATGACCTGATAGCCAGATTTGCTCCAGTTTCTCTCTTCACCAGTACTTCACGCATTTTACTGTTTCTTAATCAGTTGTTAATATTTATATGTAAAACCACCTGCAGACCTTTAAAGTCTGGTTATTCCTGGGGGGCAGATATTACTCATAAGAAAAATCTGTTTTCTTGGTGGTTTTTTGTGGAACTGCCTTTATTTCGGATTTTCAGTGCATCGGGGCAGATCTTAATCAGGATCCCATCTTTGAGTAAGAGTTTTTTTCTTTCTACAGTTATTTTCATGGTGAATAAACTTTTCTGTCCCTTTGAAAGGGGAAGAACCTTTTCCCAAACTTGCATATTCCCCTAAATCTGATCTTTAGCTAAATGTTTTGTATTCCGCAGTAACTATGCTTGTACATTGTAGTGTGAAGACATTCAGAAACACAGAATATTGCACTGTTTTCTAGGCATCTCAAAGCTGGAGCTATGGAATTCATGCTTTCTACTCCAGAAGGAAAATTCGCTAACCTTCTCCCCACATTAATATTGCAGAAATCAAATCGCCTCAAAATTGGGAGCCTGTAACACTGAGTGTCCCAGAAGGACACTGTTGTCTTGAGCTGCCTGCAGCAGCTGATCATGTAATGTTTCTCATGTAATACTTGGGCAAAAGTGCAAGTCACGCTCTTGGATACCTTTTTCCTCCATCTGTTTCGACACAGTCCTAAGAAAAATGGCTGGACAAGTAAATGTGTAACTTTAAGCCAAAACCTGTGTCGAACACTCCTGACTGCATTTTATTAGTGTATTAGCTTTGCATAAAGAATGTTTTTGACATTTTGATGTACTAAGCAAATACTTCTGGTGGGTACCAAAATAACATGGATAGACCTTATCTGGCTATGATGAAGAAGCTGTGCAGGGGTTTTACTTTAAGGAACTAAAGCAAGCTGGCACAGGTTTTTTTGTAGCAAGACTTTACTGGTCTTTCCTCCTTAGAGTACCACTTTTCCCAGGCTATAATATAGCTCACCCAACTGAACCAACTTTTCATTAACCTGCAGGACATGCTAATAAATGATTTTATTACAGCTGGAAATTTACCATTTCCTCTCAGCATAATTATTGCTTATTTTCTTTCCCTTGTCAAGATAAAACTTGCTTCAATCCTCTCTTCAACTTTGAGGATATGCAGGAAATCACCCAGCACTTTGCAGTCTGCCATGTGGATGCTCCAGGTCAGCAGGATGGAGCGCCGTCTTTCCAAGCTGGGTGAGTCGTCAGGGAAACGGCTCACGCATTCAGAATTATCCTCTCTTGAAAGAGAGTCTTGATCTGCAGTTGAATTAAAAGCACTTGCAGCAAACACAGCAGTTGGCTTTTGAACTTCAATCCTGACGCTGTTTCTAAGGTACTGGAGCTCTGTGTTGTGCCATTTCATGATAGACTTTGGGGCTGTAATTTTGTTTTATCTTTAACTAGACTGCTTGTAAAGCAGTTCCTTGACAGATGTCTGCATCTGTCAATTTAAATATCCAGTTACGTTGTTTTGTAACGACATCTTCAACACAAATATGAAGCTTAATTGTTAGATAGACATTAGCCACTATACAATGTCCTTCCTAAATCTATGGGTTTTGTGAAATGGCAGCATGGTAGGTGTTGATATGTAGACTTGACAACCTATCTGGAAAATCCAAGTTGTTGGACAGTAACAAAGTGATGTACCCCCACAGAATATCATAGATAGCTGCATACTCCTGTATGTGTATCATGTACAATGCTCTAATGCTTGGAAACCTTGTGTGCCATGAGCAGTCTTTGCCAAAATCCTTGTCCCATTTAGATCAAATGTCACAGGTTTGCCTTAAGATGCCCCTGGGATAGGAATAAGCTTGGTTGAGGAAGGGAGCAGCCAAGATGTCAAGGGGAGGGCACAAGGAAAGGAACTAGTTCTTCTATAAGAACTAGGTATTAAGGAGCTTATATGTACCCTCATTGCATGAGCCAGTCTATTTCCCTTTTGAATTGTTAAGCTGGTTTGGTGCTGAGGAGGTCATGATGGGCCAGATTCTCAGCTAGTGTCAACTGCAATGGCTCAGTTGTCTGAGAGCAGCCTATAAAGCTATTTATTTCAGTCCCCTCCTGCCCTCTTTGTATTTGTTCGAATCACAAGCTTTTAAGTGTCTTAACCTTCATGTCCTGAACAAGAGTTAACACTTCTGAGTTGTTAGCCACAAAGGACAGTCATCATGATCTATGCTGGTAAAGACCACTGCCTAAAAACATGATGACAGCGCAAGAAGCTGTATTGCATCTCCCAGCCTTCCAGCTGTGAAACCAGCATGCTCAGGTTTAAAGTCATAGCTGTGGTGTGACACTAGCTTTTGTCATGATAAGGCTTGTTGTAGGGGAGTTGGACTAGATGATATTTGAAGGTCCCTTCCATTCCAAACTATTCTACTTAGGTTCCCAACAAGAAAAATCTAAGAAAATAAATTAGTTTTGCAGTGATTTGGGGGTTTAAGTTTGGTTTCATTTTGGAGACTAAACTAGAGAATCACTAGGTGTAGCCTTGATGGGAAGCTGAGATTTGGATCCATCCTAAGCAGATGTCCTCCAGCTACTTTGGGTGGGTTTTTTCCCATGTGCTGCTCAGTTGAGATTTTGCTCTTAATTTCCTTCCCTCAAGACTTTGTTTCTGCTCTGCAGAAGACCAGGAGCTGACAGCTGGTTTTACTGAACTTCCTCAGCAGCTTCATAGCCCTTCCTTCCTTCATTGTCTTAATCTATATAAGTAAATCTATTCTTACCTATGCTATGGTAATTCGTGAGCCCATGAAAACATGCATGCAAGTTATGTGCCAAAGATCTAGATTTGCTTGCTGTAGCCTGTGACTCTGCAACACAGGGAAACTTTTTTGTGGTGGATCCAAAGTATAAATGTGCTGAATGTGGTTGGAAACTCACCTCTCAAGTTCAAAAGTAGTTAACTCTTTGGAAGAGATTCACTATGGTCTGTTTTGCTCTCAGCCAGACTAGATGTCAATCATCCTGTAACTTACAGAGAGTACCATACAGGTTACACTCCTATTTCTGCTAAATTACTTACTTGTGCTTACTCCTGATTTAAATTCAGCTCATACAGTCAATCATCTTGTAATGAGCACATTCAGTGTTAAATCTACAGTGACCGCTGTGTCTCTAAACATACCAGCCTGCTCTGCTGAAAGTGGTGCATTAATGCCACAAACACATATTTGTTGTAGGTACGTGTATCCCTCCATGGATCAGCTGGCTGAAATGCTCCCTGGAATCCTGAAGCAGTTTGGGTGAGTACAGAGTTATTTACTTATTTCCCTCATTCTTCACTCTATGTGGCACACCATAAGAGCAGGGCAGAGCCCCTGGAGCTCTGGTCTGGCTCATTAGCATTCTGTTTCCTAGAACTAAAGTTATGTTTGGCTTTTAATTCCTCTGTTATAGATAGATCATTTTGCCTTTGTTTCTGACAGAGCTTATATTCTGGCCTTTTCTGAAATGTCAGTTTATTTTTAAACAGGAAGCAACTTGGAGTGAAATCCCATGTGCCTAATTTAGGGGTTTCCTCCAGTATTTTCTACACATCATCCTCACAGGGGCAGGGCACAGACAATCTGTTCTTCCCACTGTAACAACCCATGTTTTCCTGTGTGCTTAGCAAGAAAAAAAAACATGGCCCATCTGAAGGCACCTACTGCTTTGTTTGTGTGGTTTGAGTGCCTGGGGGGGTCAGTCTGACCTCCTCAAGCCTCTTCTACTACCAAGTGCAGATGTCAGGGTGCGGATGTTGAAGGGCCTTGTGGCAGTGTTCCTCTCTCTACCTGCAACAAGTTTTGGTGTGTGTTCTCCCTTGGAGCTGTAGCTGCAAATGTACCTTCACTGAGTGCTCCAGGTACACTATGAAGTGTGCAGGTGGGCACCTCCAAGGGGTTTTCAGACCGGAGAGAAAATCCAGCATTCAGGGTTAGGCAGATGTATAAAACAGTCTGGACTGCATGTGGGGGTTTAGTCTCAGACCAGCATCCCACTTGTTCAGCTGTAACTGGCTGTTACAGTACCTTGGACCAGTTTACCTTACTAAAGAGATGTGGTTTTGGAACACCCAATGTAAGGCACAGGGTTGTCAGTTCTGCTTTTGCACTGAAAAAATCCCTGCTACCATCATGTCATTACCTTGATAATCAATTAAACTGCAGGGTACTTACAAAGCTGTGATTTAATATTGCTAATGAGAATGAAAACTGTCCTCAGGTGTTTTCCTAAAAGCATTGTAGAATCTCTTTTTCTGAGTGGTTTTGTCTAGTCTTCCCTTCCATGTATTTTCTAAGACCTTGAAAGCGATGCTTTAAACCCGATTTCAGTTAATGCAAATATTTAGTTTGTCTCTGCCCTGTTTGGTTATGAAGTTTAAACTTAATCACTGCAGTGGCTGGAGAGCAGGAGAGGTTTCCCTGCCAGCCCCTTGTTAGAGAGGAATCAGTGTCCCAGCTGGATAGAAGGAAGGGAGAGCCGAGAGAGGGGGAGCTTTGTATTTAGGCTGCAGATTTAAGACCGTATCATAAGCTTTTCTGGCAGAGAACATTTCCTTCAGGATCAGAACAATGCTATGGTCTCTGAGTCTATTTGCTTCAAGATAAGTGAGAATTGCTGCTGCCCTGCACTGTGTGAGGACCAGTGTCCTGTAAACCTGCTGAAAACAAACTAGCTGCTGTGTCAAGCTCCTTAGAGGGGCTGGTGGCACTGCGGAGGGTCCATGGTGCACCTGAGCTGCTGCTCATGCTGCTCTAGATACCCGCTGGCATGTGAAAGAGGAAGGCTGCTGGTGTGGGTTTATTTTCGGTGCTCTTAGTCATTTGTCTCTTCTGGTTTACTGCTGTGCAGGCTGAAGACCGTTATAGGAATGGGAACTGGAGCCGGTGCTTACATCTTGACCAGATTTGCTGTAAGTTTTGTGGAGCTTCCTTGAAGCCTCCAACCCAATTTCCCTGACATGTTGCTGCCCCTGTAGTGTGCACAGAGAATTCCTGCTCTGCCGTGCCCATTTAAATAAGCAGTCAGGCTTTTAAGTGAAATACCACAATCTGCGGGATAGCTAAGCCAGAAGACCTAGATTTTTCCATTTTAAGGCCTGGGCTCTACCCAGTTAATTTGCAGAAGGTTTTTTTAATGGGAGTTCTCTATTTGAACTGAGGGTGGAGAAGTAGTTAAGTCTTAATGTTCTCCAGCTGCTCAGTTGAATTGCTTTAATGAAAAATCTGTTTTTCCATACATATGCTTGTTTTGTGCAAGATCAAACCAGACCCCAGGAGATAATTTGCTAATTTAGGTTTTATGGTGACTGTCAAAGGATATGTGATGAATCTTAAATCTCTTTTCTTTTGCAGTTAAACCACGCAGAGATGGTGGAGGGATTAGTTCTCATTAATGTAAACCCTTGTGCTGAAGGTTGGATGGACTGGGCAGCAACAAAGGTAAACATTTTTAAGTTGGGGAAAATAAATCATTCTATGAGCCTGTCAAGCATGGGCAAGACTGTGTGTTAAGACGTAGCTGCAGACACAGAATATCCCAAGCTGAATTCCTTTGGAGTTTATTCTTTCATTTGCAGACATACCTACTGCAGGTCTAGTGGTAAAAATAAGTACTTTGTGAAAGAGATACCCATGGTACAATCATAGAATAGTTAGGGCTGGAAAAGGACCTTAAGATCATCCAGTTCCAACCCCCTGCCATGGGCAGGGACACCTCACACTCAACCATGACACCCAAGCCTCTGTCCAACCTCGCCTTGAAAACTGCCAGGGATGGAGCATTCACAGCTTCCCTGGGTAACTCATTCCAGTGCCTCACCACCCTCACAGTAAAGAACTTCTTCCTTATATCCAATCTAAACTTCCCCTGTTTAAGTTTGAACCAGTTACCCCTTGTCCTGTCACTACAGTTCCTAATGAAGAGTCCCTTCCCAGCATTCTTACAGGCCCCCTTCAGACACTGTGAGGCTGCTCTGAGGTCACCACGCAGCCTTCTCTTCTCCAGGCTGAACAACCCCAACTCTCTCAACCTGTCTTTGAATGAGAGGTGCTCCAGTCCCCTGATCATCCTTGTGGCCCTTGTGGACTTGTTCCAACAGTTCCATGTCCTTTTTATGTTGAGGACACCAGAACTGCACATAGCACTTCAAGTGGGTATAGACAGCTCTTAAGAGCTAGCAACTGCTGGAGAAAATGTAGTTTAACCTGTACACAGGGTAGTTCTGGAAACAACGTACTTGCAGGTAAGCTCTGAGCGTAATGGAACATTCTGTTCTTTCTTGTCCATGGCTTGTTAACCAGTACAGTCCAAAATGGGAACTACAGCACAGAAAAATGTTTAGAACAACATCTTGTAGGTTTCTGTCATCTGGGTGTTGGATGCCAAAAAGCCTCAGAAAAGGTCATTAGCTGCAGTAACTATGGACAGAATGTCTGTACAGGCTGAATTATAAGTGAAAGTCCACATATAAAGAAGCTCCTGTTAACGGTATGATTTTTATAGTTGTAAGAGATTTCAGTGTGGGGAAACAGGTGATGAGAACTGGTTTCAACAATCTTCCTGGAGCCATTATATATAAATGCTACATTACAGGTCACTCAAATTTAACCTGTTAAGACATTTTTCAGGGTAAGATGGGGGAAGGCATTTTGTACCATTCAGGGTCATGCTTTTGATAGAAACACTGAGAAGTACAAAAATTAGTGCGTTGTCTTTTAACCACACATAGGCAACCCACTGTAAGTGTCTAGGGTGGCATTTAACGTAATGACAACCTTGCAATACTAGGAGAAATTGGGATGTAATGTTCTTTAAAGGCTTAGTTACTATTTTTTTAAAAAGTAACTTTGCATACCAGTTTATTTTGGTGAGTTTCATCCAGAAGTGTATTTAGTAACTCATCTACATTGGGATGTACCAGTCTCACTGACCCATTTTGATTATCTCACCCAGTGTCTCACCGTAATTAAATTCTTCCATATCTGTGCCTCTGCTTTCCATCTCTTTTAAGTACTGCTGACTTTAGGAATACAGCAGGTGCCCTGTATCCTTACAAGCAAGAGCACATACTCTGGGATATTAGCTTTTAGTACTGAAAATGCATTGTCAGTGTGAGTTGTTAGAGAGGAGATTGGGCAGTGAAGTGAAATCACACCCATCTGGCTGGCTTGCTTGTTCTTTCAGGGAGTGATTCCAGATGTATACCTATGCCACTAGTAGTGTGTCCCTATGTAACTAATGGGTTTTAGTTGACTTCAGGGGAAAAAATACCAATCCAGGATATGGTATGTACAAGGACAGCAGAGAAATATCCCCTGGTGTACTTATGGGTGATTGAATGGTTTCAGTTATTCAAGGATTGTTTTAACATCAGATACTTAGATAATCCTGTTTTTCAGATTTCTGGTTGGACAAATGCTTTACCAGACATGGTCATTTCACATCTTTTTGGAAAGGTAAGGATGTTCAAAAGACTGCTCTGATGTATTTGGTCATCTGTATGTACTTTCTGGGGCTGGGAGGAGAGGTGAAACCTTCGCTTAAACAACAAAGTATGAGTTAAACTGTGATTATAGGATTCATACTTGTGCTCCAAGTATTTTGGAGGTGATATTCTGCCTTGGGGCTTGCTGTGTTCTGATAACTTAAGTACATCTCAGTGATGACGCTCCTATTAGGTTGTCCGTCTTTAGATAGCCAACACTTAAACATGGGCATAAGCTTCACACGTGCTCATGTTCTGACCATAATGTACTTGTAACTCTGAGAAAGCTGGTTATTAGTACTAATGGTGCTCTTCGGTTCAAGCCTACTTTAACGGAAATTTCTATACTGAGGCTATTTTGCTGTGCTTGAAGCTGTCAGTAAATGCAATGGAAAACTCCATTCCAGTAGAAAAGGGAACTAATCTATAAAGACTTTAGAACCAAACTGTTTGAAAATGTTAGTGATTAAAGTCCTTGAAGCTCAGTTATTTGCTATTGTGAAACTGAGTTCCACATTATGTGTTTGTAAGCTTTCAACATCTGCTTTACTCTGGAAACATCTATTGAGCTTCTTACCCTGACTCATTTTGTTTTAAAACCTCACACTTGTCTGACTGTAACCATCTGCACAACTGCATGTTTTGAAGTTGTAAGATCTTGACATTACAACATGTTGAAGTTTTAAAGCAAAAGTGTGGTACAGCAGTTGGAGGCTAATAATGCTGGATGACACCATTGGGTGTTAGAAGTTGTCCTGTCTCTAAAGGTGCACTCCTGCTGTGTAGATATGAGTATGATACGTGACTGCTGTGCCATGTCTTCAGACCCTTTCAGAAAATAGCCCCTATTCTGAATGATTCTCTCTCCACTGTAGGAAGAGATTCACAGCAACCATGACCTGATCCATACTTACCGTCAGCATATTATTAATGACATGAATCAAACCAATCTGCATCTCTTTGTCAACTCTTACAACAGGTACATGCATTTACCTGACTTCTCTTAGAGCCATTGTTACTTGTGTGGTGGAGTTACTTATGTTCCCCCAGTATAAAGTTCTGCTTGTCAGTGCCTTCAGGGATCTCAGGTGGTTTGCTTATGGAAGAAGTACCTTATGCATCCCTGGGGAGAAAGCTGTGTACACTGGGACTCAACTAAGATATCGATACTTCATTCTAAGAGTGGTTCTCCATCAGTTGTGGAGGCCACAACATGTATCAGATTAAATTACATATGTCGATGTATGTGCTCTCTCTAAACCAGAATAATATGGAAATATCTAGAATTTAATTGTATAAAGAGCCTTTGTCCTCTCCATTTCTTTTAGTCGGCGAGACCTAGAGATCGAACGTCCTGTTCCTGGAATAAATGTTGTCACCCTTCAGTAAGTATTTTATTTGTTATCAGTTCATCTGTACATGATGTGAACTATGAGTTATGACCAGTGAGTGTGTTGCATATGCACTGCAGAGCTGTAGCTGAATGTGCTTGCATGCTAGAAAAGGATCTTGTAACTTCATGTAGGAGAGAAGATGTTACTGCAGGTCAGGGACCACAGTTAGGAAGATTTCCCTTCTTCAAAGTTCGCAGTCATATTACCTGAAATGGAAAGTCAAGTAGTTTCTATCACGGTGTATCTGCAAACTTAGACTAAGTATTTGAAATGTAGATGTGCTTAGCTTCATCCAGAAATGTATTGAAGTTAATGGAAACGATAGGTGTGAAGGCACTTTAGCTGTGCCTATACAACCAAAAAAACAGAACCCGAAACTATTTAAAATCCCAAATAAAAACATTCAGAAAGATGGAGCAGGCATGAGAAAGACCATCTATCTGGCAGATCTTCTGCTAATACCTTTTCACTTATGCTGCAATTTGTGCAACATAAGTTAAGTCATTCTATGCTCAGCTACTGATGTTTACACACAGGAGACTTTGAGACTGCTCCTCTGTCAATCTGGTCGAAACAGGATGGACAGGCCCAACAGCTGGAGATCAGGGGGCCTGGGGAGGTAGGGGTGAGACTTTAATGCTGATCCCTGCATTTAATTTCGTATAAAATTAGGCATAAGAGTGCTGGGAAGGGCTGCTTGCTACAAGATATGAGGAAAGGGACAGTTTCTCAGGCAACGTATCAATGCATGTCAGTAGATGTGGAGCTAATTCAGTGGATTTAATGTATATTTAAGGTGTCTGGAATACAAACCAAATCACTTTCACACAGTTAACTTTCTCATCCTTCCAGTGGCACAGAATGCAGCTTAGGGCAATTTCAGGCTGGATCGCAGCAATAATACTGCTTCTGTGTGCTTCCTTGCAGATGCCCTGTCCTCCTGGTGGTTGGCGACAGCTCCCCAGCAGTGGATGCTGTGGTGGGTACCTCGAGCCATCAATCCAGCCCAGCTGGCTCTCCTCTTCCAAACCATGGGACAGCTGCTATTAATTCCTTGCTGTTTGTCCTTTCTGTCTGTGCACTGTTATTTAATAGATCCTGTGTTAGGAACAATTGCCACAGCAGTTACAGTGAACTGCAAATATTTTCCTTTCAAGAGGAATCTGCTGCTGGTATTTTAGCTTGTTCTGTGGTGCCTGGGTCACTATGGAAGTGAAGAGCTTCTTTTTTTGACCATTATAACTTGCCCCAGATGACTGGGTGACATTAATGGGCATGACCAGTCTGCTGGCCGGTGGCCATATGGTTGCTCACCACTTGGGATGCTACCAGATGACCCCAGATCACAAGATAAACAACACTTGTTGCCACTGGAGTCACAGAAACAGATAGAAAAAATCCCCAGTTCCCAGCTAATGGGTTTGTTTGTACATGGAAATGTGAACTGCCCTATTTGGGTTTAAAGATGTGTATATGTATACGTTAAGTCTTTATAAAGTAGCCTAAGATAATCAGTTTCATCTGTATCAAGCTAGAAAACAAGGTATTTAATCTGTTTTTATCTCGCAGTTCATAATTAGAATCTTGTGTATAATGCCTATGCTGCTGTTCTTTAATACAGGTTGAATGCAACTCAAAGCTGGACCCAACAAGGACCACACTTCTGAAGGTAATAATAGAAGTGTAGGTTTTGGTTTATTTGTTTTAATAAACATTCCCCTGATTTAAAGTCAGCTGGATCAACTAAAAAAGCAGAACCAGAGCAGTATGCTGCAGCACAGTCAATGGTGAGAATCTAGTTCTGATGTGGAAAAGCAGTTCCTTCAGGGTTAAGAGTATTTTAGTGGGATAAATGAGACTAGAGGCTTCTTGTCAAGGTTCATAACAGGGAATTTCTCAGCTTCTCCATTTTAAAACAGTAGAGGTGAGACTTAAAATGCTCAGTATTTCACATACCCATAATGAATTTGACTAGAGCTGGCAAAGTTGAGATCAAGATAATCTGAAAGGTTTGAAAAAGCCATCAGCAGTGGAAGTGCAAACCAACTCGTTCCATTCCTGTGCTTGCCTGTCCCTCAGCAATAATGTTGGATGAATAGATCCATCAGCTATAGTATTGCCTTCCTGCCTTTTATGGGGGCACAGTCCAGGGCATCTTACTGTTGAAATGACTCTTCTTTTCCAAACATTTGATAAAATACACTTCCAAACAGCAAAGCATCATGCAGAGGCTTAGGCATTCAGAGTGTAGGTGCAATCTTCAGCTCGTTACTGATGAAGTAGAATGGAATGAGTGTAACGGCAAGCAAATGGCAACAAGTTTGGTCATGCTTCTGCTGAGAACTTTTACTGCATCTCTCTTTATTGAACTGGTCAGCGAAAATTATAATAAACAGTTATTTTTAGAAATGCTTTTTCCTCCTAGCACTGAGGATTTGCACTGCTGACCTACTGTGTGGGCATGACAGACTCACCCTAAGGAAAAGCCTGTCACTATGTCAGATCCTCTGTCAATGCCCAGCCTTTGCTCAGTCCAGGGATACAGCTGATAGTGGATCCTGCTATGGGCCTGTTTTGCTTCTAACTAATCCTAGATAGGATTTGGGGTTTCCTGTAATTTACGACTCGACTGTTTTCAGCTTGGAACAGCACTGTTTTTGTTGGGTTCACTTCGAGGGGTGGAGTGGCAGGAAAAGTGAAGTACTCCAAAAATATTGCATGCACTCAAGATAGCTTTTCTAATTTGGCTCTCCCTGCTTCCCTTGGCAAGTCAGGCTGATGCTTGCTAGCCACAACCTCGGCAAATCCTTTCTTCCTCCCATCTCTGAGACTTAGGTGTTAGTTCTCTCCCTCCTGTTTGTTATTCAGGCCAATACCAAGTCACGTTATTGTAGTTCAGAGCTGAACTTGCAACCAGGACTAATAGGATGGTTTCTAAGAAACTAGTAATCACTTCCTAGCAAAAAGTATATTTGCTTTGCCCGAGGATCAGGAGACTTTGGGGTTTTCTGGTGCAGTTGTAGCTTTTATAAACGTTTAACTGCTTACCTCAATGTGTACATCTACATGTTACTCACACAACAAAAGGAAATGGTTTTTTCTGCTAAATAGCTAAACTGGTCATTTTAATATATCCTGAGCATAACTGAGTTTCTTTGGTATTATGCTAACTGGCTGTTCTCATCCCTGTTTCAGATGGCTGACTGCGGTGGGCTCCCTCAAGTTTCTCAGGTAGGATTTGGACATAATTCCTACTTACCCTGTTCTGCAACATGTCAGGCTGAAACAAATGGGTGTTTTCTGGTAGGGTACTTTCTGTTCCCAAATGTCAGCCAAAAGAATGGTTATGATTTCACGAATAATGATGTCAGTCGGTCATCTGAGCTTTCTTTTTTCTTTAAAGAGCAATGAGGCATAAAGTTAAGATTGGGAGGGGATATTATTTCCATTAATTATGTCTTAACCGAGTAAAGGTCTGAGGTGGGAATGCAGAGGTATTATTTTGTGCCTGTCTACTAAGATAACATGGTTTAAGGCTTGAGCACTAGTGTTTTAAAAACACAGTCTTATTTGGGCTATTTATAGTATAGATCAGGAAAGTGGGAGGCAAGAAATAACAATGCTGTGTTCTTGCATACACTGACTTGGCTTGATTGAGGATGAACTGGGGCTTCTGAAATGTATTTAGGCATAAATTCCAAGGCTGTCAATTAAAGCAGGCTGGGAAAGTTAAAACTTACCTGTGCTCTAGTGTTGCTTCACTGGAAGAACTGACCTGTAAATCAGCTTGAGTATGTGATGTACCATCTAGACAGATTTCTAAGGGACATAGTGTGGTGTTCATGAACTTAAGGAAAAAAAATGAGCTTGTAATTGCCCATACTGAGAAGTACATATAGTGTGTGCTCCAACAGTGGGGGGGGGGAAAGGCTTTTTAAAAGCCACACAGTATGTATTACTTCTGTTAGACAGAGTCCATCTTTGCGCTGATTCAGATAGAATTGTACCAAAAGTACAGGCAATATTGGCATGCACAATGATTGAAATTGTGAGGCTTATTTGGCCACTCTGTCAGCAGCAGGGAAAAATAGTGAGTGCATCGTTGCAAGAATGTCAGTTGTTGTCAGTTGTGCTTACATCTTCCTGCTGAGCTTTTTTGCCCTGTAAATGTAACTGGCATCTCTGACCAGCTGAATTTGTGCCCTTTATAGAAGTCATGTTACTTTAGGTCACCTACCTCACTAACGGCATGAGCAAAGCTTAGGCCAGGCTTAGACCACTTGTAATTACTTCTCTGGAAATCTCATTCTCAAATGCATGTGTCCATTTGGTAAACTAATGGGGCAGGGGAGCAGACTGGGGAGGGGAATGGTGGAATTCCCTCACATCAATGAAATTTGCATGCATTCATTAGAACCCAGAGAATATTTAAGTTGTCGCTGTTAAGACAGGGCATCTATGGCATCTATAGCCTTGCAATGTCATTAACTTTCTGAGCACTGAGTACAATAATACTCTCTTCTTTTGCAGCCTGCCAAGCTTGCAGAAGCTTTCAAATACTTTGTTCAGGGAATGGGATACAGTAAGTATTGGTTTTATTGAGTATTGCACCCAGAGAGTCTTCTGATGCTAGATAATGTGGTCTTTTCCCAGTTGGATATGCATTTGCGAGGGGAAAAGAACACATGTGGTGTTTGAGCAAAGGGTTTTCAGGCCAAATAATGTTACTACATAGCAGAGACCTTTGTAGACAACTTAAACTCACAATTACCTTCTTGATATTTTGAAGGTTGATATTTGTAATAGTGTCTCGTCATTGCATCAAAGAGTTTGGCTCATATATTGTGCATAACATTTAAAACCTCATTAGTTCATAGACTTGTTTGATGTGTAGCTGTTTGTCCCTCATGTATGTGCTTCTAATGAGTGCTCATGCATTGCCAGCATGGGCTGCCAGTAAAGGTAAAGCATATGAAAGTGATGGAGATCTGATGAGTATCTTTAGTTTTCCTCTGGATTGCTGCAGCAACATGCAAGACATTCATTTGTCTTTAATCCCCTCAGCCCTGGCCACTAATTACACTTTAGTAATTTGGGCTCCTTAACTGTATGCTTGGAGCAGTGATGGTACGCGAAGCCACCATGAAAAAGTTTATATTCAACCATGAAGGCTTTTCCAAAGGTGGTTAAGGCTGGAAAGCAAGGCAAGGGCTTCCTTCCAAACCCAGGAGGCAATGCATTAATGAAAGATTGTTCTTCCAGTCCCGTCTGCTAGCATGACCAGGCTGATGAGGTCCCGCACCGCTTCTGGCTCCAGCGTAACGTCTTTGGAAGGACAGAGGAGCCGATCTCACACTGGAGAAGGCACACGGAGCCGGTCTCATACTGGGGAGGGAACAAGGAGCCGATCCCACACTGGGGACGGTGCCAGGAACCGCTCCCACACAGACACGCGCATCGAGCTGACACCAAACTCTGCAAGCAATGCTGAACAATCAAGTCCCAAGTCCATGGAAGTGTCCTGTTAGATGGCTGTGGGAGGTTGAAACTGGTCACAGTGTGGAAAAAGTAATGGATGCCCCCTGTGTGTCACAAAAACATAACTGGTATTAATCTCAAGCTATTCTGTAGGCTGAACTCTGTTCAGCAGGGTCTGACAGGGACCAAAGAAAAGAAGCATCTCATTTGCTCTGTCATTATTCTTCTAACTCAGACAGTTGCTGCTATTGTGCCCTCCTTCAATGGATGCCAAATTCTAAAGGATACTTGCCAAAAGCTGATGATGGTTATAAACACTTCAGAGTCAAACCAGACTTGCTTAATACCCTCCTTTTAAAATCAAAGCTGTGACATGTCCCTTTATCTCTTATTCTCTTGAAGTAAACTGGCACAATTTGAGATGAGTTTCAAAGAGGGGGAGAGGAAGGAAAAAAAAATCACTATTATGGATGGCTTTTAAAAAAGGAGACAAAACAAATGTGTTATGGCCTCATGTTGAAGCTAGAGTCGAATTCATTGTATATAGCTTGACTTCAAATGATAGAGAAGTTAATGTATCATGCATTTATAGGCCTTCTAATTCCCTAGTATTCAAGCCTGTTTTCCTATGTACAGTAATATACTACTAAAATAGGCGATTTAATGTGACTTTGAGATGAACTAAATCTAAGCATTTTTTATTTCACTTTTTTGAGATTTAGTTCCAGTCTTCCTTTTTTCCCCCCATCCTAGACCCTAAAAACCGCTTAGCCAAACGAGGGCAGGGTTTAAATCTGATAAGCAAGGTGGCATCTCCTGTTTGGGCTCTTGGGCCAAAGGGTTTACTGTACCACAAAAGCTGATGTAGTTGTAACAAGTAGGGTAGCTGTACATGCCAACAAAGCAGAAACAGCTTGATTTTTCCTTCAGACAGTTTCTTATCTTTGCAGCTCAAGTTTTTGTGTCCAGCACAATTGTGATGAATTTGGAGTTCTTAAGCAAAGCCAGATCCAGCTGTTCTTTGTCAGGAGAGATGAATAACTGTGGGATGGCATGTAATTAGATACTGTACATTCAGCTGCTACTAATTACTAAATTTGAAACTCTGATGAGATCTCACTGGTGCTGAGGAGTGCATTGCACAAAGTGGTGGAGCAGCCGCACTGTAGCTATGAAATACAGTGTTTAATGACTGCTTAAATGTAATGAGCTTCTGGTTCTGTATACAGTCTCCTTATTCCTTGGGTTGCTCTGATTCTAGTGGCTTGATATACCTTTCTGCCAGTCAGATTTTCACAGTTGAGTTCTTAACATGGTCTTCCTTAGGTAGTGGGACAGGCTTTCCTGTGCTCCAGTACATACCCTGCTGCATTGCAATCCTCACACAAACAAAAGAACTCAAACGCCGAGCAGTTAAATAGCAAATGTTAATACTTTTGGGATTGCTTGTTCAGAAGAACGCAGTCTAGGTTACTTTATATTGACTAACTTCAGCTCTTGTGTAGAATATCCATAACAGCTTGTGGGAAGAACAGACAATTTCCAGAGAGAATAAAGCTATTGTGTAAAGTCTATCAAGAAAAGTTTCTTAATGAAGTATTTGTATTTATTTCAAAACAAATAAATTTGTAACTTTGCAGTGTCTGGTGTCTTAATGTTTTGCAAGGAGTGCAATAATCAAGTATACTCTGTATACAAGTGTATTCCTGTGTTGTGGTTTAACCCCAGCCAGCAGCTAAGCCCCTCACAGCTGCTCACTTCCTCCCCTCTCTGAGTGGGATAGGGGAGGAGAATGAGACGAGTCAAAGTGAGAAAACTTGTGGGTTGAGATAAAGGCAGTTTAACAGGTATAGCAAAAGCTGCCTCCACAAGCAGAGCAAAACAGGGAATTTATTCATTGCTTCTCATTGGCATAGCAAGGCTCCATCCTGTATAACAGTGACTTAGGAGAACAAATGCTATCATGCTAGGCATCCCTCCCTTCCTCCTTCTTCCCCAGCATTTATTGCTGATTATGATGCCATATGATCTGGAATATCCCTTGGGTCAATTGGGGTCAGCTGTCCTGGCTGTGTCTTCTCCCAACACCTTGTGTACCCCCTGCCTGCTTGCTGGTGGGGTGGTGTGAGGAGCAGGAAAGGCCTTGACTCTGTGTAAGAAAAGGACTGTGCTCAGCTGTAACAAAAACATCCCTGTGTTACCAACCCTGTTTCCAGCACTAATCCAAAAAGTAGCCCCATACAAGCTTCTATTAAGAAAATTATCCCAGCTAAAACCAGCACATCTTGTTATCCCTTTGTATCTATTGAATCCTTTTTTGTTTGCTCATGTCTCTGCTATTCCCTGCTTTTGTGCTCAGAGGGCTGGAATGGGCTTTTTTTCACTCCAGCCTATTCCTTATAGAAATAAGAAATCCCAACTCACTTCAGTATTAACTGTTACAGTGTCCGGGCTTCAGCTACTCCTTTCTCCTGCATTTCAAACAATCCAACAATAGAAAGAGGCAAAAGCAAATATTTGGCATGTCTGAGCCAAGGTCCTTCTAGATATGATGATTCGGCGGTCATGACTGGACTGGTACCAGCAAAGGGCTTGATTTGATTAACCACAGGCAGTGCCAGTGAAAGCAGGAGAAGCCTGTGCCAACTCATCTTACAAAAGAAGGGCAAAGTTACTTGCTTTGCTGAGAGCAGCTCATCATTCCTTCCACAAGGACACCATGGTGAGCCTGTCAAGCCTAGGCAGTTTATTCTGCTTCAAAAGGAAGGAATGCATCCAAGCCTTCTCGAGGCACAAAGGGATCTGTGAGCACTTCTGAGCTGTGAGGAGTTGCTAGGACCACTCTAAATGTCATCTTTGTACCAAAAAGTATTCATTTGGCAAGGAACAGCATGTACCTGTGCAGAAAAGCTGGAGGACAGTACAGAGAAGTGGTGTACTACCTTTTACAAGGAGTTATGACTCCTTTTTCCCTGCAATAGTGGTCTCCTGGCATCTTTAACTTGTGCTGAACTGAAAAGTGGAAGATTTATTAGAAATTTATCTGATTTATAAAGTGGCAAATTTATTAGAAATAAAAAATTAGAAATAAAAAGTTGTTGGTATTTTTTTATAAAATCTTGCAAACTGGAGTTCTGCATTATTCTTGCAGGCTGAATTAGCCTGGATACTGTAGTGTCACTAAACCAGAAAAGATGAGCTGGGGTTTCGGCTTTTTCTCAGGGTATGACTGATCATCATAAAGCAAGGAGCTCCTGTGGCACAGAGGGAATTCAGATTGGATAACGGGAGGTTTCCAGAAAATAAACATTTCATCTGTTACAGTGCTTTTGAGGTTATCTAGGGTGGTATAAGACAAAATGGGCCCTCAGGGACCAAAAGGGTTCCTGATTACATTGAAATATCTCAATACCAAACCTTTGCTTAGTGGCACTCTTCAAAACCACTAGTAGAAAGGATGCTGTTGTTGCTGAAATCTGAGTTCTTCCCACCTCTGCCTGGGGCTTGACATCTACTGTACAAAAATCTGGCTGGACTTCAGTGTGGTTTTTCCCCTCCCTGCCCTTGCAGGAGGAGCAGGAGAGGATGTGGCAATACCATGTTGTCACAGTGAGACTTTTGTGCTGAAAGATGCTGCTTCCTTCTTTTAAGAGTCCCCAGAGACTAAACAGCTGGAAACTTTAACCTAGATGTGTTTTGGGGGTTTATGATTAATGCCATGTGTTGCAAGCAATGGGCTGTGCTGGTGAGAAAACAGTTTATAGCAAAGCTGCTTATTTTTTCTATCCAGTGCTGGAATCCTCTTCCCGTCTGTTTTTGCATCTTGGGCACAGTATCTGTTGCAATCCTCAAGGTAACACGGGCTGTTCTACCAACACAACGCACTGAGCAGTGTCTCACTGCAGCATGATCCTCTCCATTCCTACGTGCCCTCTGCTTGGTTTTGCACTGTTTTGCACTATTTTGCACTGGTTTTCACTGTTCTGCTGGAACTGAAAGTCTCTCCTGCTCTGTATATATATGAACAGCTGGTTTGACGTGTGGATTTAGTGTTTCCACTGAGCCAAATATAGGCTTTATGTTGATAGCTGATCGCTGCTACGCCTAATGTTTAAATAACTAAGGAAAGGATGTCAGGGTATTTTAAGAGATCAACCCTTCCCCCTCAGCCCTTTGTAACAGGCAGACAGAGGCTTTCACTGTTTCTATCTGTTGCTTCATTAAGGGCTCCATTCATTTTACAAACAACACAGCTGCTGACCAGTGTTGGGGGGGAAAGAAGAAAGAATGAAAGAAAAAAAGGCTTCTGATTGCAACTGCCAAACAGTTCAGTGTCTATTCCCTGCAACCCAGCATAGGGATCACTGGCTCACTCAGCACCTCCTGGGAGCTGGAGGGCAATTGTTATTTGGCTGTTATTAAAGAGGCAGTCTCTTACCCCATATACACCCTGGTTTTGGCACTGATGTCTGTGGGAAGTGCATCAGACATGGGATGCAGACATCACTGGGCATCTCCAAAAGAACCCAAGGGTTGGGAAGAGGGATAGTGGGCAGCTCTTCCTTCCCAAACAGCACCATCACAGTGAGCTGTGACCTGCAGCAGAGATGGAAAATATATCCTTGGATGACCCGCCGCTCTGTGCAGTTGCTTATGGCTGAGGGGGATTATGGTGTTCATTCAGGTCAAGGTTAGCACGTGAATGGGGTCAGGGAGGGAAGGGCTGTTTGCTGGGCTGACTCGCTCATGGAGGGCCAGTGCAGCACCAGACAATGCCTGCATGAGTGACAGCACTCAGGAAAGAGCAAGAGCTGCCACCAGCCTGGACTTCGCATCCCTTGGCTCTGTGTCTGTGTCCATGTGTGTGCATACATGTGTGTGTGAGCAGGTCCCCGAGATGCTTGGCACCCTGCATGCAGGATGATGGGCAGGGAAGATGAGGCTGCTGAGCTGTGGTTTCACTACACATGGTGGCATCAGTACAGGGTATGGTCAACCGGCTTGTAGAGCCTGTCCCAAGCAAAGGTGCCACCCAGCCTTTTGCACAGTGGTGAGATGCATGCAGACAGACCCCCTTGCCTTACCTCATGCCTACATTTGTATCTCTTCAGCTGTGAATTGCCATTTATTGACTGATTGCAATGTGTTTTCATTTTTATTTGATAATAAGCAGTGACCAGTAAGTTCATTAACACCAGCTGCCAGTGTTAGATTCAATCATGGCAATTCCCTTCCTGCTGCTCATGGAGGCTCGGGGCAGGGGAGGTCCCACAGAAGCAGAGCTAAGCACAGGGTCAACACTTCGTTTGGAAAGAGAAAGGTGCTTAGGAGATGATGGGTTTCCCAGACTAGTCCAAACGCAGTGGCTGAGAAAGCAGCCAGGAAGCCCTTCAAGCAAGATCATGTGCTTGGCAGCTGCCTCATATGCAGGCAGAAGACACAGGGGCCAGATCCGAGTTCTGGTGCTTGTAGGGGCAGCAGGGAAATGTTCTGCCTTTGCTGAGATTTATTGCAGAGGCACAGCTGGATGGAGAGTGCTTAAAAATGCAGAAGGCTTCCCCTAACAGCAAAAATGACCCAACAAAAACATGAAGAGGAAGGCTGCGGAAAGGGTACTTTCACACCTTGTTCCAGCAGCCGTAAGCAAGCCCACAGCACCCATCACTGTTCAGTTACAGGAGGCCACTCCAAGTGTTTAAATTCCTACTTTGGGCTGGAAGGCAAGCTTGCTTAAATGATAGAATCCTTACTGGGGTTAGTTCAGGATGGGTAAATGCAGGGATATGGGTAAGGAGTCTTTAATTTAAATGCTTTTCCCCATATCTTTAATAACATTGTTTGAAGAATTTCTGCTATGGCTGATGCAAACAGGTTACTCCCGCAACCTCTCATGATTGCTGTTAAAGAAGACAGGATTATCCAGTTGAGTGACACACTCTGCTTTGCTCAGAGACTCTAAACAGGCTATCCCAAGTCCAGGAAGAGTGCTGGGGGAAAGAACAAACAAACAAATGTAGAGCCAGAAACAGACGAGTAAATAAGGATGTGTGAGTTGGGTAGCACCTGGCTTTCCCAGGCTGCCAAAATAGTCATACTGAGGGAAATGCTCTCAGAGCATCCTCTTCCACCACATGCTTAGTTTTATGTGTTCTTCAGTTCAGTGCTTTGTCACTGATTGCAAAAGCACACTTGGACATTGGCCAGGTGAGGAGGTTGGAAAAGGAAATGAAATATCAGTGACAAAAGTATGTCACCTTCTTTTGCTTGCCTAAGCTTCTAAATGAAGTGTCAGTCATACATTCATTAATCATCTACCTCTTATGTTGTTATTTACTATCTTTAAACCGTAGCAGCAACATGCCACCTATAAAATCTCACCACGATGCTATCCGAATGAGTAATAGCTGGAGTAACGCAGACTGACACTGCCAAACCAATCTGGTTTTCCCATTATTTTTTCATCTATTTCAGCATATGAAGCTTAGAGAAATAGCTCTGTAGGTCTGTTTAAATGGGGAAGTCACAGTTTGAACAGGTATGTGTATAGATATGTGCCTGTAGTTAATGAGAACGCTCTGTCTCCATCAGTGTAACAAACTGCTTGTCATAAAACTCCCTCAAAAACTCAGGAGAAAAAACCCCCAGCGTTCAGTTTACAAGATGACACAGTGTTTCTGAATGCTGTGGTCTCACTGGAGCATTATATGTCCACAGAACAGCCCTAGTGAGAGCATGAAAAATAGAGCAACTGTACTACACCATTTGCAGTTGCACACACACTGAAATGGTGTTTTAAATTCTAGTCGATGTTCCATGCAAAGGCATCTTTCTAAGTTGCATGCTTGCTTCTTCAGGGAGTGGATTACTTGCTTTCTGGGGCTCCCCAACAAGGCAGCTTGAGCCACCATAGTGACTTGGGGAAATTCTGTACAAAAGGCTAATGGTGCTGGTCACTGGAGCTAAATGGAGTCTTGACACTTGTATCGGCACGAGCTGACCCTTAAAATCCCATCCTCTGCCCTTGTCCCAGCCTGCAGGTCCAACAGGATGACTGTCATGGGCTGGACGTGTGTCAAACTGTCTTGGCTTAGCCTGGATTTCAAAATCCTGCTTCCATCCTTTCTCAAGCCTTTCTCTGGAGCGCTGCAGCAAAGCGGCCTAGCACCAGCTCAGATCCTGGTATCTTCTCAATGCTATTATTGTTACGCTCTTGGATGGTGGTACCGCTTTCAGGTCCCAGCAGAGACCTGGGTCCGTTGTATGAGGCGCTGTACAAGCGTACAGTGAGCATCAGCTCCTGCTGGAGAAGTTTCAACAGAGGCAATGAACAGTAGGGCCTTTTTTTGTCTCTAGAGAACAGAGGAAAAGCAAAGCAAAGGGCTGGATCCATGAAAGCCTTTGAGGATCTAGATCCTCAGTGCATTTGAGCAGTAACCACAAAAGTTCTTTTGTAAAGATACATGAGTTGCCCAGTGAGGAGGGAGCCAGGGAGCTGAAACTAAAGGCTAGTCCATTGCCTTAGTCCCAGGGCTAATCTTCTTGTAAACACCCATTAAAACAAAGGCTTCCTAATGCATCACAAACTGCCAGGCAAATTCACTGGCTACAAGAGTTGCTCTTTCCCTTTCAGTGTCACCAGACAAAGAGTTGCCCAAGCTAATGAAGCTTGGTTTCTCATACGTTTGTGCCCAATGCCCCCATAAACCCCCTTTACAGCAGTGTAATAGCCACTATTCCCCATCTGTGATGCCTTCAGCTGTCCCTCTTCCATGGCTGCTTGTTTCCAAATGGCGCATCTGCTCGAAATCCCTTAATGCTGCTGATGTGGTTGGGCAACACTGTAGATGCGTTAGATGTGTTGGCTGCCTGGCAGATGTGTATGAGCTTTTTTGTGGTGGGTTTCTTCCCTGTCCTGCTATTTTAACTTGTTATTTCAGGAATCACAATGCTTCTGAGATCTTCACTCTTCTGCCTACTTTGTCTGACATTTCCTACAAAGGGACTGACTGACAGACAAATGCACAGTGCAGTTTCATACGCCTTGTTCCCTTGGGAAACCAGGCTAGAAACAGAAACGTCTTGGGTGCGTTGGGTGAGATCTGTGGTTCCCAGGCATTCACTTCTCTAAAAACCGACACACACTGGAGCTGCTGGTCATGCATTAGCTTACAATAGCTTCTATTATCTCACAATGAAAGCTGTGTGTTTCAGCCACCAGAGCGTTTGATTATGGTGGTTACAGTGTTAGCTAATTGCAAAGCGAAGCAAGCTTATTAAGTGCCACTGTTTTGGGTATGTCTTCTGAGCCTGTTTGCTTGTTTCCTTATGTGTACATGTAAGACAAAGACTGATTATATATACGTTTATATATATTATATATATTATATACAAA
>WYDI02030771.1:0-40784 GCA_009867235.2 Psittacus erithacus
CACCGACAAAGATGTTGAACAAGACCGGTCCCAACACCGATCCCTGAGGGACACCACTCGTTACTGGTCTCCAGCTGACATTGCCATTGAGCACAATTCTTTGCCTGCAGCCATCCAGCCAGTTCTTTATCCACTGAGTGGTCCACCTATCAAATTGATGTGTCTCCAATTTAGGGACAAGGAGTTCATGCGGGACAATGTTGAACGCTTTGCAGAAGTCCAGGTAGATGATGCAAACTGCTCTACCCCTGTCCATCATTTCTGTAGCCCCATCATAGAATGCCACCAAATTGATCAGGTAGGATTTCCCCTTATATTACCCTTTTTCCAGTTGTCGGGAACTTCACCTGGCTGCCATGATTTTTCAAATATTTCATGGTGGGTCTGCCATTCCACTTGCAGAATAAAATGTTCTCCATCATGTGTGAGTCCCAAACAATACTGTAATTAACACAAATGAAAAGCTGATGTGTCATGCTGGTTGCAAATATTCACATGCTAGCAGTTCAGAACACAATCTTTTTTTTTTTTTTTTAGTTTCTCCCCAGATATTTGGCTGCAAATTTGGCTCTGATTTAGGGAGGCTCTTGGACAATTGTATTATACAGAATATCTGAGTTGATTAAGCAACACGGTTTGTCACATGGCTTATATTTTTTGTTTACCTTTTTTAATCTCATCTTTTTACCAGGGAGACAACTGTGTGTGGAGAGGATTGTCTTTGAAGGTTCTGTTTTGATTATTTTATTTATAGCAGTGCTGTAGCTGTGTAATGTAGTCTTCCCTGTATCTGGATAGTCTGCAACTATTTTAATTGCTGAATGTTATTTAGAACTGGATGCCATCCTTTATTCATTATTGCCTTGAACCTCCTTGTAGAGCAGTTTTATGAGCATTTTACATTTCTTTTGTGCAATAGTAAATTATTACAACATTTACATGAGGTGCAATGTAGTGTAAGTGCAGCTTTAGGACTACAATCCCATTCTGTGTCATATTGGAAGAAATGGTTAAGGAATTCTGCCTTTGAACTAACTTACAATTCTGCCCTAGTGCTTGGAGGTGCTGTTCTCATCTAAAATGTTACTTTCAGTGAATTTACATGTACCTCCTATTAACCGGGCTCTGGAGAGAGTGAATCAGGTTTTGGAGAGGCATATATTTGCATTTAGAATCTGGGGCTTATTTGGAGCTGGGGCTGGTTTTATTTCTTTTTGCCTTGAAGTTTCTGACAAGATCACAGTCTGAAATATAAGGAGTGGAAAGAAAGATGCTTGTGTGACTATAAGTGAAAATATTCCTCTGAATAAACTTAGTGCCATTATTTATGAAAATGTATTTCTGTATCAGTTGAATGAGCAATAACGAGGAGCAGGAGTTTCTGTCTTTATCACAGCAATGCATTTTAAAATGTTTTATAATAAAAGCGCTGCTGTTTGTCTAAGAATAACAACTGTGTTGTATAGTATGACTTGTGGAATTCCTGTACAGAAACTGTCACTCAGGATCCTTCTACTACTTGAAGTGTAGGGCCATGTATAACAAGATTTTGGATTTACAGCTTAGTCATGTGGAAGACTTTAAAAATATGGGTTTAATATTGAAAGAATAGACTGGTCATGAGTTTCAGATGTGTTTATGTCTTTGGCTTCACTGCCTGAAACTTCAATTACTTTTAAAAAAAAAATCAAATATATGTGATATTTTAAGCTCTCTATTTGGATTTCCTAGGGAAAAAAAATAGAACATATCTATGAAAAAAGGGAGGATAAAGAAAGAAATATTGGATTGGAAACAGCTGATGGAAGACAGCAAGGGCTCATTTTGATTTGTTCTGACTTTATGAAATGTAGATTTTACAGATATGTTGGATTTATTTTTCTGTATTAAAAGAAATAAGAACCCATCAGTTACAACTGACCTATATATTTTAAGCAGTCTGATGTCATTAGCAAAATGCAGAGGATTTTCTCTTGTTCTTAATTTTACACAGCTCTCTCATCATGTGTGCATGTTGGAATCTCTTTAATTAGAGATCCCAAATACTAAAAAAATTTGCTGTTTTATGTCAAGTTCTCAGCTACCCTTCTTCATTATCTTCACCCTTTGTATGCCAAATGATGAAATCGAACAACTTCTATGCAACCATGTAAATGTTATTTTCTGCCTGCTCTGTCATACTCTGCCTCACAGATAGATATACATGGCACAATCCTCAGTCAATGCTGTGTTTAGTACAGCCTATGAGAAAACATTTGACTATTTTCTTTAGGAAAGAAAAGGTGCAGAGAACAGTTTTCAGAAGTATATTTATTTTTTTACCTTCTATATTCTTTCTTACAAGGCTTTACTGGAATTCTCACATATGCCCAAGGCTTGTGACATTAAACATTGTCTGAGCTATGAGAAACCTACCAAGTGGTCTCTGCAAAGAGACAGATGTATGACAATATTATGGAGAGCTTGTAACTGCAGCAACAGCAAGCATATGTGATCCTATAGATTTGGTTTTTCAATAGTCCATTCTCAGAGCACAGTAGATGTTAAGTTTTGTCCTTTTTATGCCCTCATTCTTAGTGATCAGCTAAGGATTTGGTTGTTACAAGATGGATTTGTGTGACATAGTTTGAGTGACAGACACTCTCCCCCTCAAGTCATCATGTAAGAGAATTGCTGGCTGTAGTCACTACAGTCCTGCTTGTGTGCTGCTCACACCATATTATAGGACTCCTGCTTAGGTATGGGCACTTTTTTTGCAGGGGGTGGGAGGAAGCAGGGAGGCCTTCATTGTCTGTCCCTCTGGTTATTTTGCTTTGTCAGATCAGTGAAAATTAGGAGTCCTGGTTTGGCTGAGGACCCCATGTCCATATTTGCAGTGTGTTGTTGAAGAAGAAGCTGTCTCTCCACACAGTGTCAGTAAAGAAGAGAACCTGTTTTGCAAGATAGCTTGATACGTTTGGCATAATAAGCCCATGATCACAGTTGACATTACATCCATTCAAGGGCAGGGGTGCACACAGGACCTAGTTATATCCAGTACATTACAGTACCAGTCGGAGACAGGCCTCGAGGCTGCGCCTGCTGGCTTCTGAGCAAGGCAGGGAAAGGAAGAGAGTTTTGTCTTGTTCCACTAAAGCCATCAGATGATGATGAACATTGATGATTTTTCCTGACAGAGAGCAGCACAGGAGGCTGTGTTGCAACAGGCATGCGCAAATCACCCACTAAGGTCAGTGATGACAGTGCTTGCTTTATTACGGGGTGCATCAGCTTTCACTTGCTCTTTTCATAAACACAGAAGAATCAGATTACAGTTTGTTTTTTAACAGCTGAGTATTTTTCCCCTGTCTTTAACCTCAACTCACCACCTACCCCAATGCTGCCACAAGCCTCACTCTGGGACTGTCTCTTATTACCAGAAATGTTGCTGATCACAGAGGAGAAATACAGATCAGCAAAATATCCCATTCCAGGAAAATCATGTCATCGGCTCTGGGTTGTGATGCACAAGTACCTTTACTGCTTAGCTACAGGAAAAGTAGATTTTGCTGTGACATTTCTACTCAGCTGGAAAATGTTAGGGATGGTAATAGCAGTTTTTTAATCTGCCTCCCTTAGTCAGGACTAAGCTCTTCCACCTTTTTTTGGAAGACTGAATGTAATTTTTGTAGGATAAAGGAGAGGCAATGAAAATGCCCCTCACAGCAGCCTGCTAAAGTTGTGCTGTCAAAAGGCAATGGGTCACTGCTTCTAATGCTGTATCCCAGCCTCAGACTGTATCCTCAGGCTGTATGATGGACCATAGAAACCTAAACCCTTCAGCTTCCTTGAGAACCACAAAAGCCAAAAAGCATGTGCAATTCAGGGGTTATGCTCTTGTTCTTCAGAAGCTGAGAAGGCTGTCACTGCTGCAGACCATGGCACTGGTGGTGTGGAAGCAGAGATGTTGGAACCTTTTAATGTTTCTAGTAACAGCAAGTTTTCTTTTGTTACACCTTTGAACAGAAAATACCAAATAGATGGAAGAAAATGGGATTCCTGACCTGCTTTTCAAATTTCTGTTGAGTGAGAGGTAATGAATGTTTTAAGGATTAGTTTTTATGGTGGGATGACTTTCAATTGCATAAGTCTAGACAATGTAAACAACATACTCCCTGTATTTATGTTGGATTATTATGTTTCTGCCAGGTTCTTTGGTACTCTTAGCTCTGCTAGGTAGTTAGCGACTTTAGGGACTTATGTTATGGCACTAGCCTTTCTTTCAACCTTTGCTTGCTGTGTAAGAGAGGTAAGGACCAGAGAAAGCTTTTTCCCGAATTCAGACTGCTTACTAAGTATCTCCTTGCATGGAGAGCTAATGCAGGGTGAAGGGCTGGAGAAGAGGAGGAAGGCGTGTTTAAGGCATACATTGAAGGAAGACCTGAAACACTGAAATTATTCCAGGTAATGTTCTGGCCCATAAGAGGAAGCAGGTTAGGAGGCTGATTTGGGGGAAAGGGTTGGTACTGGCACAGGAACCTAGAGGTATCTGAGAAAGCATTCTATTTTTGGGGAGCAGCTCAGATCAGGTATTGAAAAAAAGGACTAAAAGTGGCCTTAATTTTCTTGCACCCAAGTCTTGTGGTCAAAGACTACATTATGCAGGGTAGAAAATGCTCATTCCTGATTAAATTGATGAAAAAAACCAAATGGACGTAGTAACCACGCAGTTTGCACTTGGGTATGCTGCTTGTTCACACATGCTGAAAAAGTTCACTCCAAAGAGAGGATTCTTTCTTGCTTCTGTCTTTCCCAATTGATGTGCTCTGGGGAGGTATTCTAAGAAACATCTTGCTATGCTTTCTCTGATCTAACCTCTTTTCTAGCCATAGTAGAGGCAGAACTGTGGACCAGATGGATGTCTACCCTGAGCTGGTAAGACTATTCTGCATTATTGCAGTGGAATGCAAATATCAGAGTTCCACAGTTTGGATCTTTTGCTTCATAAAGACAGACCAACAAAAGCAAAAATCATGAGAATGTGACTGAACTAAAGCATCATGAGTAATCTCAGTCCTATGTAAAACAATTTTCTGAGACTTTTTGAAAGTGAAGGAAAATCAAATACATCCTGTGTTGTTGGCTTTTCTAGTGTACTTCAGCATGGATGATTTTAAAATACCTCTTTAAACTAGATAAAGAAGCATGTTTACTGTAAATGAGGAAGATAAATTTCTTTTTGTCAGAAATTCTCAGTTTAGTTCCTATGAGAATGCAGAAATGGATAAGTGGAGCAATTTTTTCTACAAGATGGTGGACATTGCTTAGGATATTGGTATAACATGAAGCGTAAATGATGCGTGACTTCTAGTTTGAATACTTGAATGTAGTTCTGCCTAAATTCTTCTCTCTGGATTTTGAAACAGCAGAGGGAGGGATGAAATGCCAACAGAAATCGCAGGAAAACACTCTAGGATGTAGTTTCTGCGGCAATTTGAGTGAAAGGTGTGGGATTTGTGCGTTAGTTCAGAGCCAGGAACTGCTCTCACAAAGAAAGCAATCTGTGTCTATCACAGAGAATAAATTGTGTGGGCTGTCAGTTCTAGAAGCACAGTCAGCTTTGACCAGAATTGCTGTACTGCATCTGGCGAGTGGATTTAGCAGTTCCTGGGAGCATGTTTTTAGTACTCTAGTTGCAAACCTGGCAGACTGCAAAGAAATAACCATCACAGCTTCAAGGAAAGGGACTTCCCAAGGGACACCACCACGACAATATTGATATAATTTATACATAAATTAAGATGCTCCTCCCAATCCCCCTCACCTCCCAGCACTGGGAGAGCTGCCAGGTGAAGTTCTCACAGCAGAAGGTCTATCTGGGGGCCAAAGTATGCCCCATCCTTGTAGGGGCTGAGTGGGGAACTGTTGTGCTGTGGTGGCACAGAGGCTGCATCAGTGCTGCCTTTGAGATTTTGGCTCACAGAAAGTTTGGCAAGACTTGAGGATACCAGGAGATCTACTTGTGCTCAGCAGGGGACTGAGTCACAGGGCTGGGCTCTGCCCCAGCAGAGCCCCATGGGGAGCCTCAGCCATCAGGGAATCAATCATCAGTCGCTGTGGCACCCTGACAAAATGTGAGTAAACTTTCATTTGGACAATGACAAATGGAGGATACTGAAGCCACTGTCAGTTTGTTAGTGTGGACACAGTTCAGATGTCATGATGTGGTTGTAACACACAAAGTTTAAAAATGTGCCAGCTGGGTGGCTGTGAAAGTGCGTAAGTCCTCATGTTACATTCATCCTTGTGGGTATACGTGGCTTTCTTCTTAATGATCTTGGCAGGGATTTGTGGAGTGGATGGAAGAGGGAGAGGTTTTTCTCCTTTGTACTATGGGAGGTACAATACTTTCTTCTTAAGCTAATTAGAGAACTTTATTTAGCAAGTTGATTGCAACTGTGGGGACCTGTCACACTTGGCTATTGAAAGTTGTGTCTTCCTGTGGTCCATTGCAGTAGGCATTCAATAGCCACAATAATGAGCCTTGTATTTGCAGGAGGTGGTGGGTAGCGTAGTGTAGGCTGTAGTAACATGCAGGGAAGATACTCTTAAAGCAGTTTTAGGAAAATTTTTTGTTGTATATTGCTTTCCTTTGTGAGTAACTGGATTTGGTGATTCAGGTGATACACCTGTACTTTGTTCTAAGCATGAAACTTGTTAGCTGCAGGCTTGTCTGCTTTAAAATAGAGGACTCATAGTGCAGCTCCAGTAACATACAGTGGAGTTCCAAAATGAGAAGTTCACAGTATAAGGATAACTACTGTTCCACTGTAGTATTTTTCACTGTATTATAACAAAAAATTCATTTGATCTCTGAGAAATCTTTCCAATCAGTTTGTGATTTTCAGATTGGCCTTGATAACCCTGACAATGCTTTAGGTTAGGTAACATACAGCCAGGAAATTCTGCAGGTTTCTGTTTTGAAATAAATCATCACTAATAAATGAGAGTAGTCACAATGTACAATGAGGCTTTGCAAAGGTACCTAATGGGTTAGGGAATACATTTGAAGGGAGAGCAATGTCCTTTTTCTTCCTTTTCTGTGAGCTACAGTGATTGGCAGGTTCATCAGCTGTTTAATGTGTTTTGCTAGAGACAATGCAAACAAGCCTTTCTAAATCTCTGTTCCCAGCAATGTTCCTGCTCCTCCTTCACTTGGAAGCAATCTTGCTTTACTGCCTTTGGTTATGCTCTGTGCTGTTATGCCCTTTGTTTCTCTCTTCCCCTCTCTCTCTCTTTTTTTGTCACCATATCTGTCCTGGGAAATTGTAGTTTTCTGTTTTATTGCATCAAACAGGAGTATTTCCAGGATATGTACAGCTATGCTCTTGAACTTGTGACATTTAAAGGGCAATAGAATGCTAATGTGACTAATAAAACAGAAAAATGGCTTTATATAAGTCAATGTGAAAATGGCTCAACCTATCTTTTACATAGACTAATTTCAACAGCATTCATTGATAGGGGCCTGGAGGGAGGCTGCAAAGTTTGGGGGATTTAGCTAGAATGTAAAAACAAAGAAAGCTCTTGTCATTCTCTTTTGACACCTTTAGAAGAGATCCAGCCGCTTTGTCATATTATGGGGATTCTTTACCATCTATTTTCTGTGGTTGATAATTCACAAGGGTAATTGGCAGCATGTCTTGTTTTGGTTTCTTTCTGCTGTGAAAGACTTTATAATCTAAAGGCAATTTTATTGTATTTTTTTAACATTGATTTTTTATTTTTATTTGAACGCATACAGTAAGTTCCACATTTTATAGTTCAGTATTTGTGGTTAATGCTATGAGGCCTGGAACAACTGTATCTATAATATTTTCAGGCCATGTCCTTTCTGAACAGTTCTAAGACTATACTGATTCAGAGTATATGCCATGTGGCAACTAAGTCATGAATCATTGTGTATGGATAGACAACAAAGAAAAGCGTCCATCAGTTTTTACCTTTTTAACCTTATTATTTCCTCTTTAATCACGGTTTCTCAGTTAACACGAAAACCACCAGGTTTTTTTGATTATTACAATAGACAGAAGGCATCAAATAACAAGAACAGTTTGCGATTATAGTCCACAGTAATTATTGTGTATGTTCTTATTCCTGAATAGGATTGGTTTATTCTATTAAAGGTATACTTATAATGGAAATCTGGGGGTTGAATGTTGGGAGTGACCCATGTATGTTTGCTAAAGTTTGCTACTTGCAGTAAGAGAATTATAGATATTTTTTTCTGTTTAACAACGAAAAAACCCCCAACCCAAATTTCTCAGAGAATAAGCAGATACAGATCTTATGACAGTTGTTTAAAAGAGCTATTGACTAATTATCATTAAAAGCTTATTAAAATATTGTTTTCTTTAATGCAAGTTATATTCTTTCATCTTTTCCAGTAATGCATCATCTATTAAAACCTTTTGATGTGGAAAATTAGTGCTTCGTGTCTGAAGAGAGTGACAAAATAATGTGAAGAGAGTGACAAGAATAATTTTAATTATAATTTCAGGATTAGTAATGCAGGTTCACTTTTCCTAGTAGAATAGAAATACAGTCACCTAATGAACGCTGTGCTGTAAGTTAAGTTTTATCTTAACTCTAAACAATGTGACATCGATGATTTCTTACACTTTCATTTTGCAATATATAAAAAGCTACATTCTGGCTCCTTTTTACCCCAGTACTTCAAGCTGCTTCTTTCCTTCATTTCCCCTCCTTTTCTTCCCCCCCCCCCAACACTGTGCGCCCTGTTCTTATTATTCTAGCTGAAGTGCTTCCTGCCACTAAGGAAGGTTGTTTTGCTGGTCTTTTCTACTTTGCCATCCTTTGTAGTCCCACAAAGTTTGTGGGTGCAATGCCTTACTGGCAGGATGAGTTAGCCTGACATGTCTACACTGGCCATTCTGTGCAAGCAAACTTGGATACTGTGGTTGTGTAGTGCAGGATCTTGGAGCCATGTACAGACCTACTTGTGAAATGTGCCTACATAAATATATCCATACTATCAGAGGTGGTCTTCTTTCTTAAAAGACAGGTATTTCTGAAGTGCATTTGATCACATAGGTGATGTAGAGCACCTGTTCACTGAATTGTCATGTACAATGTAGGCTTTTCCTTGAAGAATTGCCTTCAAATTGGAAACTGAATCATCTTTTAATGAAGTTAATAACTGAATATCTTTCTTTTCACTACATGTGTTTGCCACATTGCCCATTATTTGGTGCATAGGAATCCTTTCTTTTACTGGATGAATACCTCTTCTTGACTTCTCCCTTCTGCTTTTGATAGCTGCAGGCGGATTGTTTCCCCACCTTACTGCCATTCTTTATTCCTATTTCCCCTTGTCTCTAGTCTTTTCTCCAGGAACAGGAAGGACAGGTGAGAATTATTATCTTGCGCTTGCTTTTGAAATTCAGAGCGCTGTAGGAGATTTTACTGCAATCTGTTCTCCAGCTGAAAACAGCTGGCATAAACTCTCTGTAGATGTAGTGATAATATAAAGATTGCTCATACTTAGTCTTGAAGATCTGAAAATCCTCCACAGTTCTGTATGAAATCTTTATTGAACAAAATAAAGCCAACAAAAATTCTACATTGTTCAATAATGTTTATCTAGGAAGACTCAATGTCATTCCCAAGACAGGTACAGCTGTATAACTGCAGAAGAAAAGAGGTTTTCTCTCTGCTGCGTTATAGAAAGAAGAAACATATTCTGAATTCATGTGGGGTCTTACAGCTTAAGTACTACTTTTTTATGTCAGTTATCCTAATCTAATCTACCTATCCTAATCTAATATACCGCACACTTTCTTCTTCCCACACCCACCACTTCATGATGACAGTTCATCATGCTGCAGTCCCTTGGAAGAGTTTATGCTTTGGTTGTAAGACTGCAACATTTTTTGTCATGTCAGATGCTTTCTGAAATAAAATCAGGTCTGGACCATCCTTGTGATTTTGCTTTGTTGGAAGTTTGTACAAGAACTTTTATTCTTTCTTTCCTATGCTAAAAACTGCAAATGCCATCTCTTAAAAGGGAATTGCAAAGAATGTTCAACATCGAGAAGTTGTCTATCTGATGGCTACTTGCTTTTTGTTGGCTATGTGACCATCTATGATCTTATCTGTGGGTGGAAGGGCCACCCTCCTGCACCTGTTGCTCACGTATGTGCTGAAAGTAAATTGACAGCTCTAGAAACCTTGTAGGAAGAAAGACTAGACCATTTAGCTTTTGTTTATGTGTCTGTAGACACAACAAGGAAAGGGAAAACTCAGCAATATTGTAATTAATATGTATAAGAAAGTAATTAGAAAGTACAGTTGGTTGTTAATTACTCAGTATCCGTTTTCTTGGGATGTTTTTTGGGGTGTTTTTCAGCTGTGTATCCAATATTAATGGGCTTAAAATTGTAACAAACACGGGTGATTATTCATTGTGGCAACAGCTTTCCTTGAATCCTATTGGATCTCAAAAAAATAGTTCGAAAATTGAGGAGCCGCAGATGGTGTGGATCTTCCAAAAGAGTAATCTAGTTTTCTTAAAATCTTGTGTCTCTGTATCTATCCAAAGACAAGTGTTTTTTCACAGAGGTGTAATAGTGCTGCTTTAAGCTTTGAACACTAAAGCCACAAAGTTAAGCTGGAACAAACTAGTGATATACTTAAATCACCAGTTTTGTCTGACAGTGGTAAGAATGTGAAAGTCTGAGAAGCCCTATGATGACTCTGCACACCAACAAGGCAGTGATTTAAAAAAAACCCAAAACAGCAACTAGCTTGTTGTCAAGGACTGCTAGGCCTGCAAAAGCAACAAGTGCATGCCTATAAGAAAGCAGATCCTGTCTCCCAGCCCTGCAAAGTCCAGCAGGATCCAGGCAGAGGCTTGGAGTGATAACTGCTGAGCATTTGCTTGCTTCCATTACTGGCCAAGGTGCATATTTTGTTTACTGAAGTCACTTAAACAGGATGACAGCAATAAACCATGAGAGTTTGGGAACATTTTCAGTTATATCCTGATTTCACTGCTTTTCTGACCGTAGAAATAGGTGGACCCTTTTAGCCAGTTTTGACAAAGCTTTGTTGCAGGAGGAATCAGAGTGTCCAGCTTGCTACCTACAGTGGAAGTTTTGTAGGGAGGTTGAGATGGTTTGATATTGGGATAGGAAGTGATGGCCTGTGTAGGAAGCATACAGTTTGCAGGAAGGCAGACCTTACTAGGTCTACTGTTCATGAAAAAAACCCCATTAAAATTTATTAAATAGGATAGATCATGAATTTTCATAGCTGCTTAAATTTCCTCAAAGAAAACAAAGTAATATTTTTATGGATAGTTGTTATTTTAATATTTAAATATTGCTTTGTTGCAATCAGTGCTATTTTTTTTCCCAGTGTTGCCTGTGAGTTATCCTCTAAACCTTAATTAACTTAATAGTACCCTCTTGGGAGAGAAAGTTCAGACTGGACTATCCTGCTTTTATTCACAGGGTCTTGCAGAGACCGGTGTCCCCTGAATCTTTCTCCCAGAGCAGGTTTCCAGAAGCTAACTTCTCTATTTGCAATGTATCTAACTCTCCATAAAAATAAAAGGAAGAGACACATTTCTTTCCAAATACTGTAACTTTATAAACACTGTTTTGGTGGTTTTTTTCAGCTGCCTTTGTTGAAATTCTTGCATTGGAATTTTTTCTGCATTTAAAGCCCACTTACTTTTGAGTAGAATCTACTTGCTGGATTACAACTCTGAGGAGTTAGAAAATAGTGTCTGGAAAGTGAGGGACTGGGTGCAGAAGAGTTGTCAGCTGCAGCACGGTGACATGGATGCACTAAGGTCAGGTGTGTCATAATGCCATCCTCAAAAGAAACTGTGACTCAAGTCATGTCTTCCTATGGGATTAAGAGACATGCCAAGAACAGGAAAGATGCAGTCCACGTAAATCTGATCTTTAAACAGCTTTGTTTGAGTGCCATGGAATTTTGACAGATACTTTTTTTTTTTTTAAGTTGCTGCGTACTGTTGTTATGCAAGATACCCTGAGGGGAGCTATTAAGCATGCTTGGTATCAAGGCTGCTAATCAAAATGGGATAACTTCATCATGCTGATAAATATGATTATATTACAGGGCCGTTTCCTCCGAAGCACAGTGTACTTAGTTGAAAGGAGCATGTGGAGGAGAGAGGACCCTAGAAAAGGCATCCAAGGACAGTGAAAACTATTACTGTACTGAGATAATATCTCAGTGCTCAGATAAATCCTTTTGGGAATGGCCTGATGAAAGAGAATAGTGCACTTAGGACAAAGAATAGAAGCCTCAAATGCATGGGGTTTTTTTGTATAACGTATCGTTTTATAGTCAAGCATTGAACACTGTTTCCAAAGTGAGTTAACTTTACACAGATACAGATTATCAGAAACTGGGCTTATTACAAAAACAAATAAAACACATGAAAATTACCCTTTTTTCTACCATTCCACCAAATAATATAGCAGATAAACATGAATGATAAGCATGTGTAGCAACTAGTTTTTAGCTCACACTGGGGAAAGAGCTCACTTTTTAAAGTTTTGGTAAAAGCAGTTGCATCTTGCTTTATAGATGGAGAGGGTTTTATACTTCCAGAATACTTCAATGTGCTGGTAGCAGATGAGGTCTCCTGTGGGATCTTAACTGTACTACAGAACACTTTGTGCCTGCCAGAAGTGCAGTGGAAAAGAGATGCAAAAGATAAGTTTTCAGATACTGAGACAAAGCATCTGAAATGACACAATGTTATCACATAAAAATCCCTCTATAAAAGTTGTACTTATTTATGATTAGCTCAACTAATAACAAGTTAGTTATTAATTATTAGTTATTAATGCAAGTAATAAACAGGGCTCTGGTTGGCTTAATGTGTTTTTGGGCACTGGATATTGACTGACCACTTGTTTGAGTAACTCCAGGTGGACCTGTTGGTAAGGCTAAGGGTGTTCTCCCAAATGCTCCTCCCATTCTTTGGCTCCCTTTAATGGCATAAAAACCTCACAAATATTTCGTAAGGCTGTGTTGTTGTTTAGATTTTGTTTAGAATAGGGGTCTATCTGAATCAAACTTGTTAAGAAATTTTCAGTCTTTGAATAGGAAGGACTATGAGACGTCTGCTGCTCCTCTCTGCCCTGACACAGGGCTGACCATACCTAACCTGACATATTTATCTACCTTTAGTTGAAAGGCTGCAGTGTAGTGCCATGGCCTTGCTTTGCAGCCTGATTTACGACTTGATTGTTTTTGTACTTAGAGGTTTTTTCATACTATCTGATCTAATATTTTTTTGGCTGTGAGCCTATTTCTGTTTGTCATGATCACATTTAGCAAAAGGGTCGTTGGTCTTAATCCTCTCTTTAATATTTGAAGACTTCTACTCACTGAGCTACTGTTTCCATGCCCTTCTTCAGTGTTTTCTCTCTGTTCCCACTCCCAGCCTTTCCCTGACAAACCAATTTCTTTGTTGTTCCTAACAAAATATATTTCCACATTTCTGAATCACGTTATTTCCACCATAGTCTCTCCAGTCCATCTCCATCTGTCTTACTGTTTGGTTTTCCAGAACCGACCTCAGGGGTGAGTCCAATGGACTCTTCACAAGTGTCAAGCCTAGCCATTTAATGTCTTTCATGTAGCACATGTGTTGATATAGTGCAGCAACCTGTCAATATTTGAAGCACTTACGCCTTGCTAGTTATCTCCTATTTTGTACTTAGCTGCTTCTTCCTGGATCTAAATACTTATATTTTTGTTACATTTTCTCTTATTAGGATTGGGAGGGAGCACTGAGGAGAAGGGGAACATGTTTAAATGGGAAAAGGACTGTGGGAACCTGATAGTTCTCCCCACTAATGCCAATGAGGAGGTCATCAGGAAGATGCGAGCCAGACTTCACAGAAGTGGGAGGGTGACAGACAAAGGATATAAGTGGAAATAAGAAAGGTTGAGATTGAATTTAAGGGAAATCTTGTTCACAGTGAGGGCAGTGAAACAGATTGCCTGTGTCAGGTTGTGACTGCAGTTTTTGCCATCTCCATTCTAGGCTTCTAGGAAAAGGTTTATACTGACGTTTTCAGTTAGGTCTTGAAAACCTTTCTGAGCAACCTGATCTGATCCTTCAAGCAAGAAGTTGGAGTAAAGGTCTCTTAAATTTCCTTCCAACCAAAATTTTCCTATCATTGTTTCTCTGACACTCAAAATCATTCTAGGTTCTGACTTGCTTTCTGAGGTGCTTTTCACCACCTTTTCAGCAGAGAACTCCAGTAAATACTTCAAATATAATTTAATTTCCTTTTAAGTCATTATTAAAAATACTGGCTAGCACTTCATTCACTACAGATCCCTGTAAATTCCAGTTTGAGACAAAATTCCTAATTAGTATTTGAGTATGGTTTAAAATCAGTTATTCATGCACTGACATTTCCTTGAAATCATGTTTTCCTGATGTGGGAATATCATGCAGGTGTGTGAGAAAGTTTAAAGAACATAAATGTCATATCTGCGTCTTTCTCCTTATCATCTAGGCCAACAATCCTAAGAAATATACCAAATTAAACTGGCGTGATATAATTTATCTTAGTTTTATTTTTGCTTTTTATTAACCTATTTTCTTCTCATTCCTAATAACCAATAATTTAAGTATTTCTTGCTGTATTTTTCTTAACATTGGAAAAAACTTGTTTAATATATAGTGGATGCAATTTTAAGCAGACACTGCTGGTGCTGCTCTGCCTTTCTCTGTTTTTCAGAGATACTTTTGTCCTCTGTAGGGCTGGCTTTAGCTGGTTTCTGAAATTCTTTAAGGAAAACTCTGTCAGATCCAGCTGCATTGAAAATATCTATCTTGCCTTCATACTCTTAAGATGTCCTTTCCTTATTCTGGTCCATGTTTGTCTCCCCTTTATTATCAATTGTGTCATTCAGAAAGGGAATGGAAATGACAATATTCAGTCTTATCTGTGTCATACGTTATTTGTTGTTCTTCCACAGTACATAGTGCACCTAATTTTTTCAATTCTTTCCTTTATATTCAATAAATAAGATAAAGTGTTTCTGATGCAACCAGTGAACTTTTTCTTGGAGCATTTACATTCCTTGCTCCCTGTAACTCATCTTACGTCTTCTGGTTTCTGATTGATTTTATCAGTAGTGTGTTTCTCCTTCATTCATTCTTTGTCATGTGTCCCTGTTTCCACTTCTTGTGTGGTTTCTCTCTAATTTTCATGTTATTAAAGTTATGTGTGAGTGGCAAGGCAAAGACTGAAAAGCATTGGTGAACAACCTACAAAATAAAGATTTACAGGTATTCATGTGCATCATTCTCCCTGAATAGTCTGACAGCCAGGATAAACCTCACCTCTCTTTCAAGGTTAGCTGAAATATCAAGGTAATTTGAAAGTATATGGTGACATATAGAGAGGCAGTTGGGTCGTAATGTCTAAATCACAGAGAACTCTTTTTTTTTTCCTCATGGATATGTATGACCGTTTTGAAATCAAAACCTACCCCTGAAAACCCAGAGGGGCCATATACCAGTCAAACTTCACGAAGTCTATCAGAGATCTTAAAATTAATTGCAACTGCAGTTAAATTAAATCACAATTAAATTACAGTTGCTATTAGATTTACTTGCAATTAAATTATATGTAGGCCAAGTAGCAAAAAGAAACAACAAAAATGCAAGCCATTCCCAAAAGACCTTGGAAAAAAGTAGGAAATTACCTTTCTGCTGCAAATCATATAGACTCATTATTACAGGCTGTCTGTAGGCTTCTGGAACTCACTGCATTCTTGGAGTTGCAACTGTTGTGGATGGAAAAAAAAAATATTTGGGCAGAAATGGAGTATGAAGAAGTACAGTTTAAGATAATGTACCTCAGTGTATTCACAGCAGGTCTGTACAATTTGCCATGAAGTAGAAATTAAGCCATATCTTACTGCCATGAAACAACGTCCGCTCATTGACTGTTTAACTGTGAGTTAAAACTGGTAAGACTTTATGAAAGAAAATTGGAAAAAAGCAAAGGAAAGTTATGGCCAAGTGTTTTGGAAGTGAGAAGAGATGCTACTGAAGGCCTGTTTCATCTGCAACTTATCTGGAAAGGATAATAGAAGGAGTTACAGCCAAAAAAAGTATGAAAAACCAAAGCTTGCTGCTGCTTTGTGAGCTATGACTGCTCAGGTTCAAAGCACTTCAATGGGACAAGTCAAGTACTTGTTGACAAGTGGTATCCATTTAATGTATAAACAACCATTCATATTAACTTTGCAGTGAGTGGAAGTACAAGTTTAGTTAAAGGACAATTATACTGGATGATCAGGAATGCAAAGTAGAAATGCAATTTCGAAGACAGTGAACTGACACTTCACTGGGACTTGATGAGCAAGAAGCAGAAAGAATAGGTCAACAAGTTATCATTAGACATCCATACAAATTTGCAAAATGCCATGCAACTAAAATAACATGGGATGGGGGAAGGGGGAAAGGGTATCCTATCACACAAAAGCCCATTACTTGCTCTAACACAAAACTGTTTAAACTGTTCATCATCTTGCAAGGCTAGCTGTTTTTATCCTGTATTTGGTAGACCCCTGAGGAGTGATACCTGAGTTTTACCAAAGAAGGCAAAAATCACGCTACATTTAATTTTATTTCTCCAGAGTAATTTAGGTTATTATGCCATTTTATGCATCTATACATCAAAAAAGGTTTAAAAAGCATAATTTTAGAGACTGTATAATGCTATTTAACATGTGAGGGACCAATCATTTCAAATTAGACAGAAGAGAAAACAGGAAAATAAAAAGCACTTTCTGTACCCCAGCAGCCTCAGACTGTAAAGAGTTGAGTTTTTTCTCTTCAGATGAATGATATAAAATTTAAAACTATGTAACAGAATGATGAATATGTAAGTAAGCCATGGTATTCCTGATTAATTTTGCTGTCTTGTATAAATGTGCCAAAAGTAATGTTCTGGTAGATAACCTCTCAATAAGGGCATTGTAGTGTGATCACATATTTATATACAAGATGATGTATAGAAAGTGCTTAATAAGAGGGACAGTCAATAGGGGAAGGAATAAAACCTGAGTGTTGCAGTGGGTTGCCTGTCACTCTTGTTTACGCTTGAATGCTGAGCACTGTGTGCTGTGCTCTGAATGCCTCAGCTGCTTTGCCAGTTTTGAAGCATGAGCAGTGCCTGAAGTGAATCTACATGCAATGGGAAGCTTTCTTTCCTGTCTCAGCCTTAGCATCACTGCTGCCTTACTCCAGTGAGGCTGATGCTTGAGAGCCACTTGCAGGTCTCGTTATCATTACACTCCCTTAACGTCACCATTGTGAGCTGATGCTGGTGCATGAGAGCTTAGTTTCCAGCCTAGCTGCGTGCAGCTGGATACTGGTACTTATTCGGCAGCATTGTGTAAACCCCATCCATTTGGTGAAATCATCTAAAATAATTATACTTTGAAATTGACAGGGCTGCTGCCAAACCATGTACTCATGAAAGACAGATGCTGTGAATTTTCCGTTCAGTTCTGCAGCAAATCTGCCATGCACAGAGGGAGAGTGAGGTGCCTTATAAAAATTCCCCCTTGCCTTTTATAATGCAGAAAGGCATTAATTAGACATAAATGAGTTTGATCAATGAATCATTAACTTCCATTAAACTTTAAGTAGATTGCCTGACCTGGCTACTTCATTCTGAATTTAATCTGGTATACACTTGATAATTAGAGTTAAAGGGACAAGAGCTAGAGGCAATCCTTCTCAATCCTTCACACAAAATGGAGTTGAGTCAGCTAATAAGTTAATTTTATAGTCAGCATGTAAGGACAGAATTGGCCGTAAAATGTAATTTTCTTAGAAAAATGGATCAGGAAGCAGACTGTCACTTTGTTTTGCTTTCAGAATTACCTTAGGAATTACCTGGCCAGGGTCTTCAAAGCATTCACAGATTTTGTTCTCCTCAGCACAGCAGGTTGGAGGACTAGGTTGCGTGAATATAGAGTTAGAAACCAGGTGGTAGAGCAGGAAATTTCATGATTTTGTAAAAATGCTGGTGTAGCTCTCCCTGCAGTTGAACAAATTCTCCTGGTTTGTCCAGGTCCACGGGGACTGGAAAGAGTGAAAGAATGCTGCTTTCTGACAGCTTTCAAGCTTAGGAAATGTAGAGTCTTTCTTTGATCTTGTGGCTTTACCAGGATCTGCATCTGGAATAGCAACTGTCGTTTCTTGTGTACGTTTGCTGTTTGGTTTACCATTTCAAAACTGCAGGCTTGCTAGCCTGAGTGTCTCTGCATGGCACTGTGCTTTGCAGTAGGGACATATTCTTTGGGAGGGCTGTATACATTTAAGTTTTTTTGTGAAATATTTGGTTGTCAAAGCTGACTTAAGGGCTACTTGTGTTACATGTCCAGAAGAGAGTTCTCTTACGTTCTTTCCTATGAGCTATCATTTCCTCTTCCTGTGCTCATATTAGGTTATACTGAGGGGTGCAGATGATCCAAAGTAGCAAGTACTAAATCCTTTATCTGATTTAGTATTTGCCTTGTTCCATCTGAAATGTGTGTCTTAAAGTATTTGAGAAAAAAACATATCAGTCTGCGTTGAGCCGTATGCTTTGGAAACAAAAGGTAATTGTGCTAACCGATAAAGCACTGGGATATCAGTGTCCAGCCATAGTGGTGGGCAGTGCTGCTGTTGGTGTGTGTGGCTGCTCACAAAATGCTGATTTGATGGAATGGAAATATTCCCCAGAAATGTGCACAAATCCATCTAGAAAAAGGATCCTTTGAAACACAGGGTTCTTCAGCCTGATGTGAATGCTCTGATAAGTGGGCTAACAAGTGTGATAAAGGAGAGAGCAAACACACCACGCTTCCTTGTGGCCTTTGTAGTACATTACGAGTATATTATTTATGAGTATATTACAACAGTAGAACACGGAGGTCAGAAAAGAGTAAATACGGGATTTCTTTTGAAATGTAGGTACGAGATTGCTGCTGAGGACCATAGTGTTGCCTGGGCAAAAGCTCTCTCTTGTACATCTAGAGGAAGGTGCTTTTTTACCAGTAAAGGATTGCAGGCACAACAAGTTAAAAGTGGTAAGCTAGAGGTTCTAAATTTTGTACTCAGAATCTTAAAATAGGGAGAGATTTCACAGGGGCTCGAAATATGTGGCCTGCGCCTTTCCCATTCCTTTGGTCTCAGCCTTGAGATACTGCTTCTGAATGCCCCATGAGTGCTGCTGCCTGGGGTCACCCAGAGCATTGCTCTGGGCCTGAAATGACCTGTAAAATGACAGGCAGTCCTGGGTCTGGGTTTATGAGGTATGTGTGAGCTGCTGCTCTGTGATACAAGTCGAACAAATGCAAAAGTAGAAGCAGTTTAGCTACCTATTTAAGGAGCCTTGTCCATTCCCTGCAGTCACATAATGCAACACTGAGGGAGGCTCAATCAAGGGTTGCTGAATTAAGGTCATGCAGGAAACCTTAATACTGCCATTTTGAGACTTTTGAATGCTGGATTATATGACAGTAATGGCATTATCTTTAAAGTATTTTATTTGGATGTGATTTTGTGTATTTAGGTCAGACAAAATTGCTGGCAATATTCTCCTCTGGCTCTAAAATCCAGAGATCTATCCTTTGTAATAGTGCTGCCAGTATGCAGGGAAGAATTCTGCTACAGAAGACGAAGATTTCCAAAAAAAGTCCCTTTTCAGTGCTTTAATGATGCTGTTGTTGAGAAATGCTTGCTGGTATGTTATTATTTATCTTTCAAATTCTCCAGCGCCAGGCTCCCATTATAAATAATAGCTGCTGGGAGCAGCAGTAGAGGGCTTGAGGTCTCTGTTCCCATATTGCCTGGCTGACCTTCAGCCTCAGTCAAGACTGACCAGCACTTCTTACTGTTGACTATTTTATGTTGCCTGTATAGTGTGAGGTGTTTTGCTCCAAGTTTCTGTAAAACAAAATTCTCAGTGCATCCTGGTGTTGAGAAAATGCTTTTCCACCAAAAAAGCACCTAACTTGTGCTCCAGTAAATAGTGGTTTCCTGCGTTGTTTTTTTTTTTTTATATGAGAGATCATTCCAGATGGATGTTTGCTGCACATTTTGGAGAATGTCATGGGGAAAGCATCCACTGATGATGACTATTTTTGCTGTACTGAGCTAGAAATATGAAGGCTTATTCCTGCCAGTGAAGAATTGCCCACACCAGTGTTCACAGGGTTATGCATGTGAATAGCTGTTTGCCATTGGCAGTGAGGGATTTACACTCTGGCTCTCTGGGAATTGAGAAACTTATTCTCTCTAGGGTGTTCCATCCTAAACATTTTTATAAGCATTTAAAAGTCAATTCAAGTGCTAAAACCTGTTATTTATTTTGAAGAAAACATGTTTTAAGGCATCAAAACTGCTTCATTATTTGAAAATACATTTAGAATACATACTTGCTTTCCACAGAGCTCAAAAGACAAATTTGAAGTAACAAAAGCCTTCCTAGCAGGTGGTGAATAAACATTTTATGTTTCCAGCAGAAGCAGCTCTTGTCTCTTGCTGCTGTAAGCAGTCTGAGCAGAGAGTTGTTTACTAAAAAGATACGGCAGAATTTGCTACCAGCCAAGTCTGACAATCAGCTACATCTGTCAGAATACAACTATGGAATTTCATGGGTCTGTCTAATAAAAATAGACTTTTCTTAACTATGTTTAACTTTCCTTTACTATCTTCCGTCCTGTCATCTCTAACTTGGAAACGCTGTCTCACACAACTCCTCCTGCTGAGTGCATGGGATTTCTTTTTTTTTTTTCTTTTCCTTTTTTTTAATTGAAGCTGCAAAGAGAAGTTTCCACAAGTGATTTGCTCAAAATCTTGTCTGCCAGAGTGATGCCTCAAACCCACCCTCACCTGAAGCTGCTGCTATGTGGGTCTCCATAGCAGCCATATCCAGCTAGTCTGTACTTGTGTGATCTGGGGAGTGCTAAGCTTTGCAAGAAAATGAAGTGTGTTAAGTTCAGGCAGAACCCTCAGAGATTTTTCTCTCTGGGTTTTATCTGAGCGTATATGAACTGTGACTTTTTGAAGGCTGGTAACTCATCCAGTCTTTGGCAGCCTTTCACAAGTATAGTAAAAAGTATTTTTTGACTCAAAGCAGACTCTGGCAGGATTTTCTTTCTGGTTGTAATAATGTATTTCTACTTGTGTGCTCAGAAATGGCTGAATCATTTTGACCAAAATTTCCACAGTGGTTCAGCCTGAGGTGGATATTGACAGGGAAAACCAGCCCGAATGCTGCCAAAAAACTGAAAAAGAAACCAAAACCAGAAAAAATAAAAAAAAAAAATATAATGGAAGTAGAAGGCAGACTTTGCTGGCCATTTTGCAGTGCAGCGGTGTATTGTCCTCGTTTCTGGCTGTTGATTAGTTGTAAATAACAGACCACTTGCATATGCAGTGACTGCTAGCTGAGAGGCCCTGAAAGATGATAAAAAGCTCAGATGCATGAAACTCTGTGTCTACACTGTGTGCATAGACAGCTATTGCTCACACTGCAGAAAAAGGCTATTGAGGGACAAGGCCTTTCTGTGATCTATTTCATCTTTCCCATTCCTTCCACTGGCTGTTTTAACTGCCACACAGTGGATATGAGACCTCAACCCCGGTCCAATGGAGTAGCTGAAGGCTGCTGGTTAGACAAAAGAAGTTCAAAACCCTTCCAAACAGCAAGAAATGGGCCCTGGGGTAAACCCCAGAACTTGCAGTACACCAGAGGTTTTCCACGTGAGAACCACAGCTGTGTTGTGCCTACACATGAGTGCTGGCAACAAGTGATGAGCATGGTCTGCAGCCTCTTGCCACTGTTCTTCTCTGGCAGTGCCATCACAGCCACTGCTGTGATGTCAGCACTCACAAGCTCAGGGCCAGTTCTGCAAAATGCTCTCCGTTAAAAGAGAAGTAAAGAGGAGGGAAGGATGTTTTGCAGCTGCAGAACTGAAGGCAGGGAGATGAGCAGTTCCAGTCGGATCAGATGGGAAACCTGGCTGAGCTGGAAGCTGAATGAGCATATCTTGGTTCTTAGTTCAGTGTCTCAGGTTTCAGAGCATCCTTCCTGATGTGAACATACCACTGCGTTAGCTATAAGAACAGGTTTTTCAATCTTCTCTTTCTAACTGTTTAGCACGCTTTCTCTGTTTCACATGACGATTTTGGTTAGAACAATTTGTCCCTTTCTTCCTATCACTTACCAACAGCATCGTCTAATGCCTTTTGTTGTACCTGTTCCCCTTAGGCTAGCTGCGTCTGTAATAAATATCTACTATGCTGCAGTGAGGAAGTCAGAGTAGCTCTGGCAGAGCCTTCTTGTTTGCAAGCTGTCCAAAGTTGATACAGCTTTGGTCACAAGTGGTAAAGAGAGATCCCTGTTTACTTTTCCTCCCCCTGTCCATCTGTCTCACACTTCTCAGTAGATACCACCACTGGTAAAATCTCTCCTCAGGTACAGTTATGCTGTTGGGGTAATAGACAAATGTTCTGTAGCTACTGGTCTGGCATGCAATGTACTTGCCCAAGGATGAGACCACCACGGAACACCAACATACCTTCTGCTCCACAGGTAAAACATCTCCCTTTGAACCTCACCTGAACTAATATCAACATGTGGTAATGCAGATTTTCTTAAAGGAAACTCTCTCCTTTGACCTCGGCAGAGATTGTCCTTTTGTGGCATGTGGAGGGTAGTGCGCACTATGTCACAGCATAAAGCTACATCATAAGAAAGGTGAGGTAGCTTGTGCCAATGCAGGTCGAGAGAAAAATGATCACAAGGAAACAAGAAGCACCATGCAGGGAGGAAGCCTGGAGCATGGTCTCATCTGATGCTGAAGGTCATTAGGGTGACAGATTAAGAAAACTATTTTTCCCTTCCTGTCTGATATTAGCAGTGCTAGAGGCAGGAACATAAAGAACTGAACTGTGAATGTGGTGCTGTAAGACTGCTTTTTCCTCCCATACCAGACCTCTTCCCATCATATGCCCAGAAATGCATCTGACTGGCCTCTCTCCTCTTCTTCCCTTATGCCTGCAAGTTAGGTGGAAATGTTAGAGAAGGCATACGTGCCTTTTTGCTTGTCATGAAAGTGTCCCAGGGGGGTTCAGAGGTTTAGTGTAAAGAGCTTTGCTGTGTAACTGAGATCCAGTAAAACAGGAGGTCAAAAAGACCAGGAGACCCTACAGGCTATGGCCCTTGTCTGTGGATTCTACTCCTTTCCAGTTACTGGTAGAAAGGAGAGATTTGACAGTACAGAAGATGCTGCTGCTTCTTTTAGGGTTCTGCACTGTCTGAAGCCTCTTGGAGGCTTTCCTGATCAGCAGGTCTGATGACTGCATTGATCACTAGTAGAGGGAAGGCCTGCAGGCCACTCTTATTTCCAATTATATGATGAGCTGATTGTCTATGTCATGTAAACCAAAGCTCCCATTGAATTCCTTTGGAAGGAGTCAAGATATTTGACCTCCAGCATTTGAGTGAATAAATGTATAAAGCCATGGGGAGCTCAGAAGCAAAATTCCAAAGCTTTAACCTGTTTAAAAGGTATTTTCTTCAGTGAAAATTCAGCCCAGCACAACAACGTGTGGAAAAAAGGCAATTCTTGCCATACAGCAAAATAATTTCAGATCCTTAATGAAACAAATTTTAATTTTTTATTTTGCCTGTTTCTTAAATCTGAATGACCTTGTGAATGATTTCTTGAATATGTGTATTCTGCTCATATATATGTGCCTACAAACGCAGGCTGAATTCCTGTTGTATCCTATATTGCTCACTGACAGTATTCACTTACAGTGATGACAAACAGAAAGAAATCTTGCTAGGAACAGAAAAATGCTGCTGTATTACTTTGCAGAACATTTCTGTTTGGTGTGAGCTCTACACAATTTTGTAATCCACCATCGTGGGTGGATTAAAAGTTGTAACTGCACACGAAAGAGATGGCAAAAGAAAGGGCAACTGCAAGAACTGATGAGATATTGCTAAGCCTAGCAGTTTACCCCAAAATGCAGCAAAATAGTGCAAGATGCTGTGAGTCATCTGTCTACAGAAAACAAGTCTTGGTTTCTTCCTCTTCTCAGTGTTGTATCAGGGGTGTGGGAAATTTTCATGGTTTTTACTTCCTTAAAAATGTTACTTTGAAAATAAGCATCCAGATTATATGCAGGAGATAGTGACATTGCAGTGTCACACTTCATCTTTGTCATATAGTGCGAAAGGAGAAATGGAACTGAAAGCAAGATTCTGCTTTCAGCCCTCTGTTTTCATCCAGCAGTCATAGCAGTGCCATGGCATTGGTGTGGGAGGCCATGACTCAATCTCCCTGCCTGAGGAAAGAAAGAACAGCAAATACACCCTGTTGGATGCTTCTGCCTTGGGTGCTAGCACCAGAACTGACAGCGGTGCACCTGCTTCTGCTTCTTGTCTACTCAGGGGAATAAAAGCACATAAAGCAAAAGGATATGATGAACCAAGGCAGCTGCTGCTGGGCAGTAAGGGTTTAAGTGATGTTTCTGGAAGTGTCTGAACTCCATGCATAGCAGCAATATGTCTGAAAATACTGCAGATTTTTTGTCTTTTGAATTCATCACTGCTGCAAAGAGGCAGCTGCACCAACTGCAGCAAGTTGACATCTTCCTTCCAGGTATGTTTTGGCCTGAACACATGTGATGTTTACTGATATTGCGTTGCTCGGCATGAATGTTCCACTCAGCTATCCTGTAGCAGCCACAGATACAGATACCTCCCACAAGTAGATCAGAAACTGTTTTTATCTCCTTATTCAGGCTGGATATGAGCACAAATGTCCATCCTTACGTTGTATTTCTTTGTCTCGGGTTGTTGCCAGTCATTTATGTTCAAGCACAGGAGATACTGTGACGTGGTGTGGACTGACAAATGCCTACAGAATAACAACTTGAATCACCCAACCCTTGCAGATATTTTATTTTGAGTAAGATTTCCCACACAGAGACTGCAAACCCACCAGCTCTTCAGAAGAAGACGTATGGTCAGCCTTAAGATCTTTGTAAGGCTGTTAATGCATTTCTAGAGCAGCTAGACCAATAGACCATGCACTGTAGTGCTAGATAAAAAATAAGGTGTGAATTTTACTTTATTACCCTGTTACACAAAACTTATGCTGATCCTAATGGCATTTTCTAATCCTTATCTCAGGGTGAAAACGAGCTGCCAAATTATTTTACACTGAAAAGTAGAAAAGGCCTTTTCCCATGGGACCCTGCTACAGCTTTTCTTTCTTATTTCTTGCTATAGGTCTGTCTTAGCCAAAGGATAATTTTCTCCATCCAGGCTCCTTCAAGACTCTGCTTGGTGCAATTTTGCTGCTGGGTTTTGCCCTTGCCTCTACTATCAGGAGACATATTTTATATTTGGGCTGCAAATGGGTCTTGAAAGAGTGCAGGGGAATAGAATAGGAAGGGGTATGGGAGACTCCATGTTTGCAAGAAAGAGTTGGAGGTCTTAAAATGATTTGTCTGATGAAGGATTGGATCAGAAAAATACTTGAGCAGGTGGGAAGTTACTCCTTTAGCAACTTGGTGATATCAGAGGGAAATGTCGATAAAATAATTCAGTACTACTTAATGAAATAATGAGAACAGATAACTTTCTGCTCATCTTTGGAGAGGGGTTCTGTGGGATTAATTGTGGTTAACTCAGAATGTGGCATTAGCAATAAAACATGAAATGGTGGCCTGAGAAATGTCCCTGAGAAAATGTTTCAGTATCCAGACCTTATCCCATAACATCCATTTCTGGTACCGTCATAGGCCTTACAGAAACTAACTACAGTCATGGAAGTAAGCCCAGCTCTAAATGTTTAGATTTCATAGTAGAATCTCTTTGATTGTGATACTCAGTACCCTTGTAATCAGGATGATAGACAATTTAAAACTGGGCATAGGTCCATGGGTGCAGAGAAGTCTCTGTGATAAATGTGCCGATGTTCTATGCCATTGTTCACTCATTGTCAATGGCAAGTAATTTTGAACATCTTTCAAGGTGGATTGATCAAGGGGAAAAATATCAGACATATTTGTGAATATTTCATTTCTGTTGCATGCTGGAAAGGAAAATTTCTGTCATGTTAGTTTTCATTTAAAAAATATATCAAACGTCTACACCAAAAAATATAATCCTGTTTAGGGAGAGATGCCTTTTTTAATAGAAGAGAAAAAATATCCAAGTTACTGGCAGTTGACTTTAACACTTTATGACATTAGCAGCTGTCTCCTGAATCTGGCTAGGGTTTGAGTATGTGGAGTTAGAATTTTTCACTTCCAAACGATGTTAGTTGTTGCCCCAGTATGGACACCCTTGACAAAACCCTGAAAGACTGAATACATAGGGAAAAGTGGACCATGCCACAGATAGTTTGTAAAGGCAGAAGTGTTGCCAAGATAGTCAAGGACGCTGGCACATAACATATGAATAAGGCTGAAGGAACAATAGCCTGGAGAAGACTGTGGGAGATCTTGTTGCTGTCTACAACTGCTTGCTTGCAGAACACTGGTAAGATGGAGTCAGACTCTTCTTGGAGTAACCAATGAAAGAGAGACAGTGTGCATCAGCTTCGTCATGGGAAATTATAACTGGGTGTTAGAAAATACTTTTTCACAATGAGGGTGATCAAACACAAGTTATCAGAAGAGGTGAGGGTATCTCTATTCTGGACAAGGCCCTGAGCAGTTTGATCTAATTAGATCTGGTTTGAACTGGGGTTTGGACTAGATGGCCACTGAAGATCCCTCCCAGTCTAAATTGTTCTTTGAGTCTATGGTTACAGCTATTTGCAATTTAGCTCAGTATTTAATGACTTTTCTCTCAGTTACATACAACTCTGAACATGTGTCAGTCTAGAATGGGCTCTTCTGCTAGTTGTTCCTTTGTGGTGAAGACTATTGTCACTCCTGGCAAGAAATGCCAATGGAGGCAAGGATCTAATATAATTCAGAAAACTGGGACAACTCAGCAGACATCAAGCTCTGCCTGTTGTAGGCTATATGCTATTTAAAGTGAAGTATGACTGAACGTAAGAAGTGAGGACAGATGATGGCCTGGCTTGGAGTGCGTCAAAAGGATTGTTCTATGGTGTGTGCTTCATGCTAACTACAACACTGTGTTTACATGGTGCCTGAGCTAATATACTTGAATCAAGGTAATTTTTTCTTGGGTATTTTTCCTATTGTACATGTTAAAGCATGTATAATCTTAGGCTGGTTCAGGGTGACATCTGAGTAAGCTTGTGAATATCTTTAGTGACTTTGTGTGGCTATTTTAGATACTGTAACCATGTAGTAAGCAGCATTCCCTAGGCTTAGGAAATAGAGTATTTCAGACATATTGTTAAGCTTCCAGTTCAACTGATGATCTATCCTTGTAAAGCAAGTGTGACCTATAAACAGTAAGTGGTGAAAGAAAATAATAATGACTTTCATAGATAAAGGAAGCCTGGAGGAAAAAAACAATCTGCATGATGTCACACAGAAAGTTGATGGAAATGCTGGACACTGCACCCAGCCTTAAGTCCATGCTGCGATCTCTAACTGTTCTCTGGAAGAGAATAAAGTCCAAAATTTGGAATTACATTAGCATCACAAGTATCTATATTGCAGTTCCCATTAACATGGTAGCAGAGTAAAAGACTGCATAGGTCAGTTATATTACTGGATTTTACTGATAATTTCATCAATATTTTAATCTACAGGAAGTAGGTGCTGGGTTGTTTGGGTTTGTGTTGTTTTGTTTGGTTGTTTTTGCTGACAAGATGCATTAATATAAGAAAACTTCAAAAGCTTCTTAATGCTTTATTTCAGTGCTGCTGTTCTTAAAGAATTTCTTTCTAGATTTTGCATCTGGTGGGTTATGTTTTCCAATGCATCTGATTTTTTGCAAGGAACAAGTAAGTGGCTGTCCAAAAAGACAGCAGCAGATTCTCAGATTCTACTTCAGCCTTAGCTAAGATTAGATAAAGCTGGTATAACTTTTGTCAGGTATGTATGATCTCTAAGGAACTATATACCAGCTAAGGTTGCTATATTGCTGTGTTATGGAGCCCTTCCCACACCTTTCTGTGCTTTTTCTTGACTATATAGACGTCTCCATCAAAATATTATCTGTCTCTCTGTGCCACCTGCTGTAGCATGGGGACCGTGAAAAAAGCCCTGATGTGTTTATGTCTTTTGTGTCTATTCCTCTGCGATTCCTTGAGGAGCAAAAGACTCTCAGCAGGACAGACTTTGTCATGCGGATTTTAAAATGGCAGTCAGAGAAGAAGATGAAATATGATGGTTTCCATCTTGGGAATGAACTCTTTTATTCTGTTCATTTTTCTTCTATCTTCTTCCTATTCTTTTCTTTCTTAACTGCAAGTTTGGCTAAAGATTGGCCATAGAACTGAAATTTTTGCTTTGCAAGGTGACTTCAGATAAATAAAGAAGAAAGCCACCAAAGACATTTGATGGGGGCATGCACTTCAAACAGGTAAATGTTTGGGCTTCAAATAGCTGTTTACTTTGTTGCAGTGCACTGTGGTACCTTGTCTGTGACTTACTTCCAGATCGTATGGCTTCCGTGTGGAAAATAGTAGGGTATAAATTTTATATAGCCTTTCTTTTTCAGTCTCACTAGAGTCTTTCCACTACTAACATTGAGCAGTCTGTCTCTTTCTCTGATGAAAAGCTGAATGGAAATCAAGCTCTGGCTTTTGCCTACAGCCAGGGATATGAACTTGCTGGATCTGGCAGCATGATTTTATATACTGCAAAAAAGAGAGATGAAAAAGGCAATAATCTGTGGAGAATGATTTTAGCAGAAGATGGATTGAGAAGGATTAAATGGTTGCTATCCAAAGGAATGTTTGTGAAAGTCAAATGATAAAATTAACTAAGATAAAATTAACTAAGGGGTGTTCATGTTTTCTCTTATCCTTGGTTTTGTTTGAATAAGTACCAATTGTTTCAAGTCCAACTTTCAGGTAATTCAGAAAGAAAATGATATTTGCAAGAAGATGACGCTATTTTAAGAGATGAATTAAAGGTTACTTTGCTGCTAGCCATCAGGAAGGCAAAAGTATCAACAATCCTGCTTAGTCACAAACATTTTAATTTTCCATAATTTATGAGACTATCAGATTTTTTAAACATTTGCTGTTCATTATTTTGTTTGTTTGAGCAGAATGTGGTAATTGGGGATAGATGCTGACATTTAAAGGCCCTGCTGCAACAGAACATGTTAATATTTCATTGTTTCTGCTTCTCTTGAAAACGGGGAGAGGGTTGCCTAATTCTGAACACTTACTGAATTATAAGCCTTTTTATGTGCTACACAGAGCTGAGATGCTGTTTTGTTCTAAAGTGAGATCAGGAACTTGAGATGGAGTTAATAGATCTACCTTTGCATTGTTTGGTGTGGGTACTGGCAGTGAGGTAGTTTTGGTGACATGAGGCAATGGCAGATTGGCACGTACATGCCAGGTGATATTGTGAAGAAAGCTGCTCCTGGAGTCTGCAGCTCTCTGTCTCCCTGCGCTTAAATTAGGTGGACTGGAAATACTGTAACATATATGCACAAGTTGCAAGCTTACCTTTTGATTTTAACTGTTGGCTTACCTTTGCCCTTGATCCAGTACAGTAACTCCATGGTTTCCTATGAGAAAAAAGTTACTAGGTGACAAACCAGGTCAAGACAGAAATTATTAAAATTCGGTATGCCAAATGAATCAATGCTAAAAACAATGCTTCAGCTGTGGCAAAGTATGAACACACAAATTTTTCAGTTCCTTTTATTTATTTATTTTCCTCTGGTCTGTGTCTGAAGCCCAGGGTTGCTAACTGCTACAAAGTTTGCACCTTTGTTTTTGAAGTCAGATATGTGATTGTTTCTTCTGAACGGAAAAAAAAACAAAACCAAAACCCACCCACCCCAAACAACCACCACCCCAAAACCCAAAACCTCAGATCAACAAACCCTCAGATATGACCAGACAAAAGCAGAAGACAAAAAAGCAATAAAAAGTGGAGTTGTGTCATGGCACCATATTTTTAATCCCAGCATGTAAGGAATTCCTTCTAGAGTAAGAACACAGTTCTAGTCTCTGTGTCTGATGTATAGCTGAACAGGATGGCAGCCACTGCCATCCAGAGATGGTCATTCATGTGTTGCATAGAAGCAAGGAAATAAGTGTTGCTACTGACTGATCTCATTTGACAATTTATATGAAGATTATATTCTCACACTTTCTTGGTCACTTTTAATGTTGTTTGGATCCACTAGTGGTGTAGAGTCTCGCTATCCTAATTCTGTTTCCATTATGTTCACAGAAACTTTTTCTATTTTTAATTTCTCCACACACACTTCCCATGATTTGGATCAGAATAAAATCAGTGAATAATGAACAATTTATTTTTTTATATGTATTCTTAATCTAATTTTCAAAGAGACATGTTAGAAAATTTAAACATGGTGATGGCAAACACAACAGAATATTTCGATTATTGACTATTAGTTTTTTTTCCCTGTTCATTTTTGTTCATTTCTTGGATTAAGGCTGAACATTAGTACTTATCTCCCTGGTCATACCATTGTCCTGGGTTCAGCAGTAGCAGTAATTTTTTTCTCCTTCTTAGTAGCTGGTGCAGTGCCGTGTTTTTGACTTTCAGCGTGGGAACAGCGCTGATAACACCAATGTTTTTAGTTGCTGCTCATTAATGTTAACTCTGACCAAGGACTTTCGGAGCCTCATGCTCTGCCAGGGAGGAGGGGAAGACAGGAGGAAGCAGAGACAAGACACCTGACCCAAAGCAGCCAAAGAGGTATTCCATACCACAGCACATCATGCCCAGTACCTAACCTGGCGGCAGTTACCCGAAAGGGTTAGATCACTGCTTGGGTCAAGCTGGGTATTGGTCTGCAGGTGCTGAGTGGTTGTATTCTCTTCTCTTGTTATTTCTCTTATCATTATCATTACTGGTGGTAGCAGCAGTGGTTTGTGTTATACCTTAGTTACTGGACTGTTCTTATCTCAGCCCATGGGAGTTACAATCTTTTGATTCTCCTCCCCATCCCTCTGGTTGTGGGGGAAGGAAGGAGGGGAGTGATTGAGCAGCTGCGTGGTTCTGGGTTGCCGGCTGGGCTTAAACCACAACAACCATTTAAAGCAGAAAAGTTTATTAACATGAAATAATTTTTATTTAACTCCTTTTTTTTTGAAAATGGCTTTAGTATGTTTTTTAATAAGGAATATTTGGTTGTTTGGGAGACTTAAGAGTAAAATATATACTATAACAATACTTTAAGTGTAAGGATTAATATTAAGGTTCTAATCCCACCTTGTAATAGCCCGTTTTTTTTATTTGTCTAGTCACAGAAGAACTGCTGCTGCTATTTAGCATCTTAATTTGTTCCAGGCTGACAACTATGACTTCTGATTTCACAGAGAAAGCATAACTCATGAACAACAAATCAATATTTTTATGCTCATGGTTAAGTAAAAGTAGGTTTCATATCGGTAAGCAGATCAAATTAATGCTTACTTCTGCAGTTTTGTAGCTACCAGCACTGCAATTTTAATTGGCACTGGGATCCACAGTGAATGGCTCTTGGTATGTCATACAAACTTGCATGCATGAAGTTAACTGGTGACTTTGCTGTGTTCACAGAAGGTAACCAACACAGAATTCTCTCTGGTTTAGAGATAAATTTATTCAAGGATGCATATGCATTGATTCTTCCCCCACTCTCTATTTTTCCCCAAAGCATTGAGTAGAATATGGAAGCATAACAAGTTGGCAGCATAGCAGGAAACATCACAAGGAGAACGATAGATAATTTCTCACCGTGGAGAAAAAACACTTTCGCAAATGCTAGTTCTTGCTTGTAATTTCTTTTTTTTTAACACCATTGACGAACATGACTAACTCCAGATTCCATTTCTCTTCAGCAGGATCTAACACAGTGCAGCTGTTGTTGTGTATTTTATATTAATTTGTTTTAATTTTTAGAAAAACTGTGGAAGTAAATCTTTCCACTTCTCTCTTCACTAGACTTGTTCTTTGAATTTCTTAATTGCTTGATTATATTCTGAAATTTAATGGAAACCCACATGTTCTATGCCTTTGTGGGGAATGAAAGTGTCTAACATAAGTCTTATTTTCTAGTTTTTGAGTAACATTGCCTATTCATGTAGGCAAAAATGAATAATACAAAGTTGCTAGAAGACAATTCATATATGCTATATTTTGGGGCATACAGTATTTTGCTTGTGCTATATGTATTTTTTCATTTTAGCTTGCAGCATTTTTATACTGCAGATGTAGGAAGAGAAGAGCCCACACATTTCTGCATCTATAGCAAAAGCATCTTCAGAAGTCCAGGTGAAGGCTGTGTATGGCATGGTCAGCTAGGCACTTAGGTCTTCTACTGCTGCATTGTGTGGCCTGGTAAAAGTAATCTAGGAGAACTTCCAAATCCAGGAAAAAACAGTGCACCAGATTAAAAAAACTGCATGATTATTAGGAAAAAAAAAAAAATCAAAACATGCACACACAAAAAATAAGCAAAAAGAAAAAAGTGGAAAAAAAGGTTCAAGTCATGAGAGGTGGATGTGCTCAGTGAATGCTTTCAGGGTTTCCTCTGTGATTAGGGTGGCAAGAACACCTTTATGTTCCTCCTGGATGTAAAAAGTGAGAATTGTGCATAATCTATTGATTTCAACAAGTGGCTCCTCAAGAAGAACACAAAATATCTCAGGAATAATAGTAAGTGAAAAACTGCCAATGATGGGATGTAAGTAAATGATGCACGTAAATTTTCCAATTTTGGAAAGTAAGCAAATCACATTTGGGTGAGCTAAACAGCAATTCTTATTTTTTTTTTCTTCCTCCATAAAAATGGCTGCTGAATACTGTTTATTACCTAGTAATATCTGAGTGCTAGTAACATAAGTACAGCGCTGTTGTGGCAAGTTGGCAAGTTCTGGTGTTCAGTGGAAGGTAAGATTGTGAGCCCTGTAGTGGACATCACATGGTATCCTCTGAGCTCTCAGCAGCCTTTGAGTGTGAAAATGAATTCAGACAGCTAAATTACCTTTTAGCCTGAAGGAAAATAACACTGCTCACTAAAAGGGTGTTTTTGGTGTGTTTGTTGCTTAATGTTGCCTACAGGGCTGAACACTGTCAGTCTTTAAACGTATTTATTTTCTGATTTATTCTCACTTATCTCACTTTCCTGCTTTGGCCTAGTTTTCACAACTGCCCTTCTCACCAAGAGAATCCTTCTACCTGCTTCAGCACAGTGATGAAAGCCATATTAAGGTATTCTTGACGTTTGTCCCTGGTGGCTAAACGCCAAACTCAATTGCGCACACACTTGATCTTCTGTAATAAAATGCCGTGCCTCTTCTTCAGCTCCAGTCTCAAGTTTGATTAAGGTCAAAGTTAAGTTTAGCAGAATACTGCAAAGAGGGAAATATATTTACAAAGATTCCACTTTGCAGTAAAATATATTAAACATGATAAAATATATGTCTAGCAAATCTTGGTTATTTTTCCAGGGAAATATAAAGTAAATTGAACTCCATTACTCTTGAGGCTCTACATAAATTCCCTTTGCCAGGTCTTGGCTACAAGGAGTTCTTCTGTTTCATCATCTTGCATGATATACCGGGCAAACTGTGGTAGCGATGAAAACATACAATAACATTAGCTGGCAAAACCCTTCTCCTCCTTTTCTCATTCTGTTTTTAAATGTAACTTCTTCCACACAAGTGATGAGCTATGTGGATAATGATTTGCACTAATAATGTTGCAGTACCTGAATTAAATGCACACAAAGAGCAGTCTCAGTACTAAGGAAAACTCAGAGAAAAAAGCTCAGATGTTTTCTTTTGAGTTTTGACATATATGCAATTTCTAATGAAGAAATCGGTACTGTATTTAGGACTGAGTTTCTTCACAGTTCAAAGGGTTTACTTAGGTTTGCATCTTACAATTTTAACTCTCTTTATGGTTATATTTCAGTTATGTCTCTGGGTATACAATCTTCACTGAGTTTGAGTCTGTCCTTTTAATAAAAAAATAAATAGAGAGGAAATGTTCTCACCTCTGAGAGTGGATATGTGCCTTTGTGGAACTACAGAGATACTCAGCATATTTACAAAGTTTTATATGTAAGCATTAACGAAGAGTACAGGGAAAGATATATATTCTGAAGAGTGTCTGAACTGCACATGTTTACCTTGATGAAGGGCCTGATATCCCCGGAGGGACAGTGAACTAGAAATTGAATATGACCACAAGCTATTAAGAAAACTCATATAAACCAAGAAAATATTTCAGCCATACAGCACAGTAATAGCTTCCATGACTACTCAACATTTAGAAGAAAGTTGCTTGACATATTTAAAAAGGATTGGCTTTCTCATCTGAATTTTCCATTACACTAGATAAAAGTCAATAGATCAATTTTATTCATGGAATAAGCTGAACAGAGCTTCATTGAGAATTACTGTGAGAAAAAACTTTCTTAGGCAAGAGTGCTATATATTGTGGAAAATTCTGAATGTACTGTATGTGGCAAAGAAAGACTTCATTGTACTCTAATATTCTGTAGCAATTGTATAAGTATATTGGGTTATTGCTTATGAGAAATTCAAATTAAAAGCAACAAAATAGCTTACTGAAGCCAATGAGAGCAATCTTAATTTGTATGTTGGTAGTTTTTTGTTTTTCTAGCTTTGCTTAAAGATAATTTAAGATAAAGTATGTGGGAAGCTGAGTGAGAAGTTTTGTTTCTGAAACACATTAATGTACCTGTATGTCTTTGATAAGAAAATGCTTGGCCCAGCATTTAAACCAATTGACGCTGGTGGTTGAATTGCCTCTTCATTTGATCAGGTCCAGAGAGCCTAAATGACACTGAGCTGTCCCTTTCCCCTAGTGACTATGTCAGATTGGGGCAATTTAAGGATAAGGCAATCTCTGATTTGCAGATTAGTTTGCCAGTTTTATTGTTACTCAGATTGTCCCTATCTATGAAAAATAACACCCATGGATCCCATCCAAACTCAATGATCCTGTAATTCTATGCATAATGTGTGAGGTACGTAAGAAATGGGGTAGTGAAAATGCTAAAAGAGATGTCTTCTAAATAGTTGAAGAAAGTGGACCAGAAATGTTCTTGTTATAAACTCTGAAAAAGCAATAAGGAGGTATCAGCAATATGATTTTTGAATAAAAGAAAATACTCTATGCAACTCAGTTTTGATACTGGACAGAATCACTTGCCAAAGATTGAATACAAATGAACTGACTAGCATTAGGAGCTACACAAATTCCTAAGCTATATGGTTTTGCGATATCAGTAAACAACTCTGAAAAATTCATTTCATGCTTATCTTCTGTAGAAAAATCACTGAGTGAATTGCTACAAAAAGGTAAAAAATGGGTCACAGGTGTACCAGGGCACAGGGATGTCAAACAATGTGTGGCGCAGCTACACAAAGGTTTGTGTATTCTGATATTGCTTTATCTGTGACCTTGTCTTGTGGTACTTTCCTCATGGGATCAGGAGCTGCGATCTCACACTGATTGCCAGATGGCAGCGGGAAGCCCAGAGTGCATGTACTGACAAACAGTGGGGAAAAAACAGCCGCATAGAGTGATTGCATGCTGCCAGCACAGAGGTAATGAGCTAGAGCCTAGAGAGAACGTTAAGATAACTGCCAAGACTGGAAACCAGTGTGTGAGCAAGGGGCTGCAGATCCTTTCCAAATGACAGAAGTAAAAATGGACAAGCTTTAAAATGTGCACATAGCCAGGACAAGTAGCTATGGACTTGCTGTTCTGCTTATTAATCTCTCTATTACGGAGCTTCCAAATAGGCTAAATCTGTATGTGAAAACAGTATTATTTTGTGTGCATGTGTGTAGGTCTACTTTTTCTAATAGTTAAACTAGCCCCAGAGAGGGGCAAGGCTGCTTTGTGGAGCACTGACTAAAACCCGAACAATCTCGTGTCGGTGAAGTGAAAGATACTTTTTTAAGAGCCTTTTGTCAGGCAGTAATTTTGTAATTTATCAATTGACACTTTTAACAGGTGACTATTGCTTAATTATTGTTTTATTATTTCTGGAAGATGGCATTTGTGAAGGTCAAAACAAGACTGGAAGATATAGAAAACTGTCCTTATTTCTCTTAACAGGACAGGTCGCAGTCATTAGTCGATATTGACATAGCCTTCTGTTTTTTGAAGACCTTTTCTTACTTCTCCAGAAATTAAACGAAGAGAGCCAGACAGGTTACAGGGAAGCTTACAGCTATTGTGCATCTTATTCTGTTTCCCATTTGGTTATCTAAGTTTTACTCTGGTATCTTGATTCTTCGTTGCAATTGTGGGAGTTATTCTGCTATTGCTCCTGCCTCCAGGAACATCCAGATGATGTGTCTTCATGTGGAAGACTACTTCTTTTACCACATATCTTGGTATTTTTGCCATATTTTGCAGTCAGTATTTCCCACAGTATCTAATTGGTTTCTACTAATATAAAGGAAGCATCTTTTGCTGAGCTGTTCAAGTATTTCTTTTCTATTCTGTAAATGTCACTAGGTTTGATCAAGCAGAAAAAGGCATGTGACACTGGAGTGGTAATTCTGTCATCTGGAGGGAAGACTTCCTTCCCTGGAAGATGTGATGCATGAAGATATTACAAGTTCTTCTAAATTTGCCTTTGCTTGTTGTCTATAGCCCTTCTGGAAACAAATATTTAACAACATTAGAGAAATGAAACTTCTTTTCTTGTTACATTTTTAAATGTGAGTTTTAAACTGGTGGAAGAAAATCAGGCTGATCTCCTTATATCCTCCATGCAGCTAGAGGAGAGGCCTGGGATGGGGAATAGGAGATAAAATGCAGCCATCCCAGAGCTTCTGGAAAGACTGTTTTAGAAATACTTTAGAGATATCTGCTCCATTCTGGAAATTCTCTGTATCTACTCTTAGCTGCTTTACCTAGTCTGTAGTTATCACTTTCTCCTTGTCTTTTAGCTTGTATATCTGGGGTTGACCTATGATTGCAGGCAACCAACCCCAAAAGTTTATGCCCCTGTGTTAGATAGATAGAAACTCATGATACATGTGGTGCTGTAATAGGTGTGCAGTCAGCATTATGCATCTTAGACAGCATGATCATAACTGACCATGTACGGTCAATGAGACATCATTCACAGGAAAAAAAGTTGGCTATATGAAGCTTTCTCTTTGTCCATGAGTCAAATCACGGCTTTGACTTCTATGATGAGAGAAGGAGCAGAGAAGCAGCACTGAGACTGCTCTTGAGTCCATCCCACTTGGGATCAATATAAAGCTTAATGTTATTTTTAAGTACTGATTCAGGCTGGACTTCAATCTATAACCTAAAGTAGAGAACCTGTTTCTTTCTAGTATTAATCCTTAGACCCTTTTCTTTTTTGTTTCTTCCAAATTAGACAATCACAAGTACAACTTGCTGTTTCAGAAATGAATGACCAGTGAAAAAGTAAAGATTCCTCCAGCTTTCAGTAGTGGAGTCGAAGTAAGGTGTGTCTTTTGTGAGGCCTTCAGTACTGGCAAAGTACCCAGTAGTGAGTAACATGAGTGTCAGTTAAAAAAGACTGCTGGTTAAAAATGTCTTTTTTTCTTTTTAAATAAGAAGTGGGAAAGCTAACATAGCATACAAGAATGACTCTTTACAAAGCCTGTGCTTTAGGCATGATTGCTCGTTTGTGAGTAAATTAACATTAAAACTCACATAAACCCCAGTTGCAGAGCCTGGGTTTCTGTCTTATTGGTTATGGGGGGGGGGTGTGTTATTTGTTTGGGGTTTGTTTGTTTGGGCTTTTTTTGTGTGTGTCTGTTTAGTTATATCCATTTTTGAGGAGGAGAAAATCCTTCTATCGACTGTATTTTTTGGTCTTTTAATCTCTCTCCAAATCCTCTCCCTTCATTTGTAAGTCTCATGCCACAGGAAGCCAAACAATTTATCTCCAGCTTTCTAATACAGATATTCTGTTTGGCTAAATAAGAGCAAGTGGTTTTGCAATCATAAGCAATATAGTGGGTAGTAAAATGGCCTCTCTGTTATTAAACTGCATACCTCAAATGGTCAAGGACATCTGGTGCAAGTTAACATCCTCCTTGTAAGAAGAAGAGCTTCTGCTCAGTGCCTCTTCTTTATTGCTCCCAGCTACAAGGATACATAAGGTATGTAACAATTTTTCATATTCTCTTATGAAGATAAGAAGCTGAATACACAAAAATCACCAAAAACCAAATAATACTGTGTTATACTCAAGGTTATCTGGGTCGCATAATGCATTAATCCCAAACTGGTCTTTCTTGGTTTTCAGTGTGCTACCAGCACAAAATGCTCCACTTTTTCTCCCCAACTCAAATGTTCTCTTCAGTGTATCAACTCTAAGAAGTGTAATTTTCATACTGAAGGAAGAAATTCCAACACCAGATTTGTCCCAGAGTTACACTTCCTTCTTTATCGCAGACACCTGGGACACATATGAGGCTTGGCTAGCAGCAGCAGTAGAAATAGAGTCTGTTACTACCTATTTGCCCAGATATGCTCCCCAAATTCTTCTCTTCATCCTGGAAGCACTGAATGGAAATGAATTTCTACTTCCCATTCCAACAGCTTTGTACCATCTTTCATGCAAACGCCTACAGAGAGGCTGTTCCTGGTATTAGTTGCCCTAACTTTGTAGCATGCCCTGGTGGAATGTGGTTTTAATAGAGGAGAAAAGTTGATCACCCCTCCTACAGAAAAAGTGGAGAAGACAAGATCAACTGAATCTTCGAATAACTCATTTTCTCCACTCACTGCTGTGTCTAGCTAAGCACTGCTGTGGCACAAAGACAAGGGTGTCTGCTGCTGGTATTTGACTGGAAAGAGAGGGGTGTCTGGGAAGATGTTTGTCAGCTTTCACTCTGATATCTGCTACCATTATCACTGTCTTGTTGGAGGTGAGTCTCAGTAAGGAAGAAAAGCAATACTCTTGTTTTATAACCCTGCATTGTTAAGTCCGTTCAATTATGGTTGTTTCCCCAGAATTCAGAGATATGTAAGAGCTACTTCTGATAAGTAAAGGACAGGGCCTCCACAATACAGCAAGCTTAGTATTTTGCTCCAGGCTTGTTTTGAAAAGCTAAAGGAAGAGGAGAGCTGTGACTTCTCATACTATAATATGGCCTTCTAAAAATACTGAATGTCCCTGCTGAAAAATTAATCAGTTGCTCTGTGTGAGTATAAATGAAAGCCTGCAGAAAAATTTTCCCAGATATTTATAGAGCTTACATTCCATCTTTCTCCCAGTTTAAAACAGTTAAAGGAATTTGCATCTGTTCAAGGTTGATGAATACTGGGAAGGTTGGCTTTTCTCATCACCTTAATAGTATTAATTATTGATTTTAAAAAGTTCTTATGAGACATAGAGGGTAATGATATTCCATCTGAGACAAGTTTGGATATTATGACACTGCAGAAAGTTTAAGTACCTGAGCAAGAGTTCAAGCTTAACAGCTTCTAGTTATGTCTGGGAAATGAAATTGAATGGTGTTACAAAGAGAAATCTATCTGTAAGTCAAGTGCAAAGAATTTGGCATTTTGTACTAGCTTACTTGTGTGTATTCTAAGGTGGATAATTATCCTTTAAATTTTTATAAGTGTATTTTGAAAGATGTGCCATGTTCATAAGCAGCCATGACAAATGACAAAAGGCTGGAGTTAGGGATGGCTAGTTCATGGTAATCAATAGCCCAGGAGACCTACATACACAAGTGATTGTGACGAAGACTTAACTGAGCTTTAAGTTTAGGAGTATGACATTGTAAGCTGAAAATGATATATCATACTTAACATCTTCACAGGCAAGAGTCAATATAATGCTAAATAGATGAATATTCTTCCATTCATTGATGAGAATTCCTTGGGTCAGTTTTCTGTCTGTGTCATGCCATAGCCCAGGTATACAGATGTCTTGGGGCATGGAGGCGGATGCTTTGTTACACCTCTGGTGGAGTGATGCTCCTGTGTTTTGTTGTACAGCTGAGTAAATACGCCATTGACTCACTCAGTCTGAGACTGCATCTCACCTCCTCCTCCATTTCCTCCAGAAACCCAAATTAATTATATATACTGAGAGGAAATGAAATCTGAAATGATAAAAAGGAAGATCAGAGATATTGTCACAGAAGCAATGAAAGATTTTATGCCCAGAGGACCACTCTGATTTTGACTGTGCAGCACAGATGATGCAACTCTCTGAATGGCTGAACTAGGCTTGCTGTGAAGGCTGGATTTATATACCTAGTAGTTATGCTTTCTTCTTCAGATCCAGAACTTCTTTTCTTAGTACCACTTGAGTTTTCTTCCTCTTTAAAGTTTTTCCTCATTTGGCTTTGACAGCCTATGAAAGATAAAGACCTTGAAACACAGCGCTATTGTAAATGTGATCTAACCCCACAGCCAGATGGGATTAGGGGTGAGATTGCTGGTTTGTAAACTCCATTATTGCAAACTGTGCCTGCAGATGCTAAGGGGGTGTCCTGGGTTCAGCAGCAGCAGTCATTTTTCTCCTTCTTAGTAGCTGGTGCAGTGCTGTGTTTTTGATTTTGGT
>WYDI02030771.1:46658-61232 GCA_009867235.2 Psittacus erithacus
AGAGGAGAGGAGAGGAGAGGAGAGGAGAGGAGAGGAGAGGAGAGGAGAGGAGAGGAGAGGAGAGGAGAGGAGAGGCAAGGCAAGGCAAGGCAAGGCAAGGCAAGGCAAGGCAAGGCAAGGCAAGGCAAGGCAAGGCAAGGCAAAGGAAAATTTCCAGGCACTATCTAAAAGCCATTGTATGATTTGGCAATCCCCTAAGTCAGCCCCTGAAAACTTGCAGGACAGGTGACAAAAGGGTAAATCTAGGTCCTAGGATACTTTATCAGCCGCAGGAATGCACAAACTCTATAGAAGCAAGTTAGCAGACAATAACAGTCAAACACAGGGATAAGGGAAAGAAGTATTCTCTAAAATTACACAAGCGGACACCTGTTACAATGACATCAGAACTGCTTTTTAAAAATGGTTGCAAATCAAATGAAAAAACTTGTTGCCACATTAATGTTGTTAAAGAACTATCAAGTAAAAGAGAACTTTACACATTTTAAAGCTCTAGGGATAGAATAAATATTTATTCCAAAGGTAGTCTCTATAGGTATAGATAGACCCTACCTACTTCTCAGTTTTGAATTTAAATGGAGTAGAACTGCAGATAGCTCACCATCTTTTTTTGTTTGGAATATCTTTCCAAGAGAAGTGGTAGAAATTCCATCTGTAGTATCATCCCAAACTACAAGATCAAATACTATATAACTGGCCTTTAACTGTCTGAATAACTAAAATTAGAGTATAATTTCTGCAGAGAAAAATTTCAAAAGATTTTTGGAACACATTGCCTTTCTTTGAAAACCATTTTCTAAAATCTATGAGACGCTATTGGAAAGCTGTCATTGCAATTTTAATATAAAAATAGTAATGCAATAGATTCACTCTGTAAGAATGTAGGACAGACCATGAACTAATGCGCTCAGCAGCTGCTCTTTCACACACCTCCTTTTTGCTGTTTCTCCACCTTCTTCAAGGAGAAATGACCTGCTTCTCACAGCTTCAAATATTTTGTTTTTTTTCCCTTATTCATCCTCATGTTTGGTTTGCAGTAGAACTGACTGATTAGAACTTCGTAAAATTATACACTGTGAATTTGCTTTTCAACTTGTTGATGCAGGGAAATGCAAACTAAAATGTTGTGCTGTGGTTTTTCATAGCATTATTCTATTCTTTTTTTTTTATTTTGAAAGCATATTACTGTAAGTAGAGAGAATATTAAAGATATTCATTATTATGAGACCTTTTTTCCTGTGAAACCAATGGCATTTCCCCACAGTCACCATAAAGCGACATCTAAAATACCACACATCTTTCTCAGTTCTAGAACAGGAAATGACAATTTTGTGTCTTGTTTGCTAACTATCAGGATTATGTATATAGAAAGATAAACTTCTCCACTGACATATATTTATTACTCATTTAAGCTTCAGAGATATATCAGTAATATAAATTTTAGTATCAGAATGGAATGAAATAATGCTTCTGTCCGTTATTTTTTCCCATCTTTTCTGTTTTCTCTTTCAGCTTTGCTGGAGGAATATACCCAGTATATCACTACCTGAACAGTTAATCAATTTTTTAAACTAATGATTTTCATGTCCTTTTGTTAAAGGTTTCCCCTCCTTCTCCTTGAGCAGCTGCTGTTTTCTCTGAACCATAGCAACCAGTCGAGCAAGCAGAATAAGTAGCTCCCTCAGAAAGCAACACCAGCTCTGCTTCATACATGATCAAATGAAGAGTGCTTCATAGCAACAATTCCCATCCTCCATTACTAGGCTTATAAATATTATTTATCATGGATGAGGAGTATCATCAAAAGGACAGTGATATCAATAACCCCACCAACACTTCTCTAGGGTCTACAGGCAGATGCAGTTGAAAAATTTTTTCAGTGGTGTTCCATATAGTTTGGATCCTAATGCCAGAAGAGTAATTATTTTTGTGCTAGGAAGAGGACAGCTTGTAGTAGCAAAGAGCTTTTGAAAAGGCCATATGGCTGGAAAAGAGTAGCCTTGCAGGACTCCTCTTCTTTGGAAACTTGATATTATAATAGCCTAGCAGAAATAGGAGCACTAGGAAGTGATTATTAATAGCTCACGACTTAGCAGCAGCAGATATTTCCATACTTTTTCTGCTGTCTGTTGAAGCTTACCTGCCCTGCCTGGAGAAGATACTGCTTTAGTTTCACACTTTCCATCAGAAGCAGGCTAAGAAGTACCTGTGAACTTCAAATATTCTTACCTTATAAGGGTATGTTGATGCCACAAAATAATAGAATGTTCTTAAGAAAGTTTTTGGAAGAAAAGGAGGTAAAGATGAATCTTCTCTGCTTTCTTACTATTCTTCCAGTGTACCACTTCCTAAGTGTTTTAAGAGCACAAGTCTTTAAAAAGTGCAATAGTAAAGAGCATTAAAAATTCAGCATCAAAAGTCAAGTAAAACAAGAGTGATGATTCACATATGCATACAGAATGATAAAATATAATTCTGATTATTTTTTACTAGATATCATCACTTCTTTTTGTATTTCTAAAATGATTAATGGTGCTTAAAAAAAACTGGTAGACATTTCCAGGATTTGAATGAAATTGATTAACTACATCATCAGAACAAGTATTGCTGTTTTGTACTTTTGTCTAAACTTTGATTTAAAGTTTGAAATAATAGTTATGTAGTTAATTTACAATGTTAACTGGATGTAAATGAATGTCACTTTCAAGGAAAGGCTTGTATGCCTTATTATCTAACTTGCATTTGCAGAATAGGAAAATAACAAAAATCATATTTGTTTTAAAAAAAACTTTCAAGGAATTCCATCATTAAAATTACAAATACTAACTGATTTGAGTAAGAGACAGCTCATTTTTAAAGCATACAATAAAATTAACCTCACCTGAATACCCATTATTATATCTGATGGACATCAAGTGAATGTACCAAATTAACAAAAGTTCTGTAAATTTCCTCTGGTCAAATAAATTGATGCCCTTATACTGGGAACTTTTAGCAACACTTCATTGAGGGAGCATTAATAGTTCATCAAACTCAAGATTAAGGGTTTGAACAGTTCACAAGAATGAATTTGTACATCTGTATTTTCCAAGATTTGTTTGAACACACACTGAATAAAATAAATTTTGTTTTCTTCAAACATTACATTTTCGATGTACTGATGTAATCTGTCATTTTCAATGTAAGATATGAAGTGTAACCTTATTTAATTCTGAAATTAAATGTATATATTTATTTTTTAATAATTAAAATTTAATTTTATGTATGTATTCTTTATATATATGTGTGTGCATATAAAAAAGCTATAAGGTCACTACTATGCTAAAAAAAAAATGAATTTCTTATATTAAGAATGATTCTTCTGCTGTTAAATTTCACTGAAGTGACCCTCCTGTGTGTGTAGCTTTCTACAGTCTGAGGTTTTCAAAGCACTGTGCAAAGAATAAATAATTATGACAATTGCCAGTGAGATGTAGCTTTGCTTTTCAGTCAGCTGTTTGTGAAAATGGTGTTCCATTTTCTGAAGAAAAGTAATATCCCTGGTTACTGCAGCTGAGAAAGATATTGTCATTCACTGAAGAGTATTGTTATAGGAAGTTTCAACTGAGCGCAGACATACCTTCAAAGGTACAGTGAAACTACATGACCTTTCAATTAATTCATAAGAGGGTAGCTGGAATGTGAGCTAATAAGAATAAACAGAACACTCCAGTATTTTTTTCAAATATGAAACATTCTTTGCATTTACCTTAATTTTCAGACCAAAAAGCAACTGTAGCTCTCCAGTTTTCCTCCACTGATGTTTGTATCTGAAGTTTAATTAAGCTTTATGAATTCATGTAAATTTGGAAAACATAGCAAAGGCTTAGATGTGCTTGCCTGGCAAGAACACAGTTATTTTCAGACTAGAGTTGGTTTTAATTGGGCAGTGTTAAAAACCGTATATTGCAATAAGAGAACCAAATTCGTGGTAGAAGCTACTAAAATATTTACAGCATAAAGAAGAAATAAGTGATCTAGCAAGATGCTATAGTGCTTGATGTAGATGTAAGTCTTAATATGAGGGGAAAAAAAAAAACCAGAAGTAAAAAAAGAATTTACTAACCCTTAGAATAGTTCTCAGACCATCTATGTTTTGCTGCCTTTACTCAGTAAACTACAAATACCACCATGATGATATCACTCCAAGGGCCTCAATTAAACTACCCCTTTTTATAATCTTTCACACCTTTCACTGTGGTCAAGAATCTTTTGAAGGATGAAGTGGATGCTAATATTTATACAGCACTTAATGTAATTTAGTCCTGACCTGGTTAGGCACAACAGTTATATAAACATATAAAAAAAGAGAGAATTGCTGCAGGGGTCAATGTGCATTGGTTCCTAGATCTGAGGTTTTGTTGGTCCTCTGGGCACAGGAAATATCAGATATATTATGACACATCGAGTGTGGTCTGTCAATAAATTAATATTTAACAATCAAGAGAGATTAGGAACTGAATGTTGGCTATAGAAAAACACTCCAAAATTCCAAACTAAGCTGATTCCCTGAAAACAATAGGGAAAGCCTAACAGAAACCAATTAACTTGAAGAGTTAAATAGACATTTGCAGAAGTACTATACTGAAGGTTTGCAAAATACAGGTTTAGGAAGAGGAGTGACCTAATATAGAAACGTTAAACATAGAGTTTGAAAGAACATGTCGCTGTTGAATGGCAAAGGTGTAGGAAGGGGTACTTTTTTTCTCTCTAGGTATAGAATGTAACTAGAAGTCTGACAGAGTGCCAAGTCTTGTTTTTCTTGGAAAAGACAATACAAATGTAGGTTAACGAACAAGTATAGGTTAAAGAAAGGTGTAGGTATCTCTTAAGAAAGTTGTTGTTCTTTCCTAAAATAGTCTGTTTTAAGGAAGTGTGCAGCTCTTCAGGTGTTTCAAAAAAGTTTTTCTTTAACTTTGCGTCACCGCTGTAGAAATACATGTAGAAATACATGAACTCACAGAAAAACAGCCTCCTTTGCCTCACTCGAAAGACTTCAACAGGTTTTTTTGTGTTTGCCAGTAAGACATATTTTAAAAAAGGCTGCACCTGGCAAGCACAGGGAGAGGCTGAGGGGTACAAGTCAATTTGTACAGTCACAAACACCTCAAATACAGTGCCTCAGATGATCACATTTTTCTTTTTTGTAAACATAAAAGCATCTTTCTATCTCCTCAGCAGTGCAAGTAATACATTCATCATTATACAAGTGCCTGCATTTCCTTTTTATGTTAAAGAAATTTACCTTCTAGCTGTTGTTTTGACCTTTTGTTTATATAAGTTTGTAAACCTAAGATTGAGTGAATACAAAATCAAAAATTATGTATTAAAAGCCATATAAAACTGCTGAATGTCTTATTGTTGCTTTTCAAAACTTTTAGTATTTATAGTTGTAAGTTTTTATTAGAACAATGAAATTTTGTGTATTGTATTATCTGGACCTTTGTGGAATGCCAGGCTTATCTCACTTTTGCCAGTGTTCAATGTAGAAAATGTAGACTATTATAATAACCTTTCCGCTAATTCTGTTCTGATTTTAAAGATGGGTTTCTCTCATTTGAGACTGTAGTACACTGCTGCCAGAAAACTGTCTTTGGTTTGTAAATAAAAGCTGAAGGTACTAACTCCACTTTTAATAAATACAACACATTTTATTAGAGAAGTAATGGTCCATATTTTTGTGACTTTGAAGACTGTTTATTCTATATCTATTTTGATCATAAAGATTGAATTATTCTTCCCTCCTGTCCCAGTTCTCTCTTCATTCTTAGACCCCAAATAGAGCACAACACTTTCTAGAGCATGTCTCAGGTTTAACTGTATCCTCTTCAGTTTGTCCAGTCAAAACCCACTTTTGTGCTTGTCCTGGGTTCAACAGTAGCAGTCATTTTTCTCCTTCTTAGTAGCTGGTGCAGTGCTGTGTTTTTGACTTCTGGCCTGGGGACAGCGCTGATAACACCAGTGTTTTTAGCTGCTGCTTAGAATGTTTAGACTGACCAAGGGCTTTCTGAGTCTCATGCTCTACCAGGGAGGAGGGGAAGCTGGGAGGAAGCAAAGACAGGACACCTGACCCAAACTGACCAAAAAGGCATTCCATACCACAGCGCGTCATGCCCAGGATGTAAACTGGGAGTTGTGCGGAAGGGCTAGATAACTGCTCGGTTGGACTGGGTAATAAGCAATTGTATTCTCTTCCCTTGTTATTTCCCTTATTGTTATTGTTATTAGTGGTAGCAGCAGTGGTTTGTGTTATACCTTAGTTACTGGACTGTTCTTATCTCAACCAGTGGGAGTTACATTCTTTCGATTCTCCTCCCCATCCCCCAGGGAGAGGGGGGAAGCAAGGGGAGGGGGGGAGTGAGGGAGCAGGCTATGTGGTTTTCTGATTCATGGCTTGGCTGAAACCATGACAGTGCTGCACAAGGCCCACTCTTGCCTGGAAGACATAGGAACATTATTATCTAGTGGGCTTGTGCAAAAGCACATCGTGTTCAGCCTCTGTTGTATCAGCTAACATGGTAGACCACGTTTCCGATCATGCCTGTCTCAGCAGCATCCACCTGATGAAGAGCTCTCCTAATACCATCTAATGAAGAAATCCAAGGACAGCTCACAGCATGCTCAGGAAGCTGGGAAGTCACTATGAAGAGTGCAATCTCTGGGGATTCTTCTTTCCCTGCTTCCAGCACCTCACCTTGAGAAACTGCGCTGGCAAGCAAAATAGAGGGGACACAAGGGACTGCAAAATGTGAATGAGAGGCTGCTGAAACTTCCCCTGACTGCAGTATGGTAAGATTCAGAAGTTATATGTCCTGAGTTTGATCTTACTGCAACTTCTGTGAAATGCCATGAAGTAAAGCTTTCAGATTCTTGTCCAACATTAAAGTTAGGTGGAAAGGCAGGCAAGTAATAAAGAAGTTTTCTGATTTTAAAAATCATCAATCCCACTACTAGGGAACATTTCAGTGTCAGTAAAACATTTAGTTATAGGTTGGTTTGTCTGGGTTATTTTTTAATCTGAATATCTGCAGACCCAATTTATTTCAATAGGCTTTGTCCAGCTAAAGTGGGAAAAATAATCAAGTAGTGCTCTCAAGGACAATAGTGTTTCTAGTACACCACTCTGAACAGAACTGGTAAAAAATACCAAAGAAGGAAGAAAGCAGCAGTTTTAAGGAAAGATGCTATCTTAGAGATCCTGAGAAGCAGCCTTTACTGCTGGGCTATATTTGATTTTAAATTCAACAAGAAGATGTAGCTATCTGAAATACTGCAATTGTATGTACAGAAACACGTGCAGCATGGGAAACAAGCACGAGGATCTAGACCTCTACAGTGACAGAAGTGTAACATTGTTGAATTATTAGAGGAACAGCTCATATGATTGGAGTGCTGAAATGGATGGGAAGCTCAAAGATGTGTTTCAGGTATAATTTTTGCCTTCTGAATCAATAACTTGTTTTTCATAGATATTAACATCCATAAAGAGTGAGAAGTAAAGGTTCAGAGAATATGCATAGCTCCTCACCTTAGTTTCAGCCTTAAGCTGCATCAATCAGCTACATGGTCTGACCCAGACGGAAAAGCTGTTTTAAGCACAGGTGGTGTCAGGTGCATTAAAAGGAGCAGCTGTCATTATCCTGGGTCCAATGCTTTACATCCCTACCTAAAGGGCAAGTTCTAACAGATGAAAATTTGCTGAGAGAACACTGCATAAAAACTGTAAAAGAGTTTGTGAGAAAATTGACCCTAAGTTCCAATTCCAAAAGCTTTTGCGCTGCTGAGGTAATTGTTCTGTATACTTTACGGAAAAGTTTAAGGAAAGATGGAATACTGGAAAAGAGAAGGTTAAATTCTTCATCACCATGTAGGAATTCTTACAGTGGAAAGAGTTTGGAGAGATGGCAAATCTTGCAGTGTGGGTTAAACTACTACTCCTTCACACTAAGGTCCCAGTCCTTCTGTTCATCTGATTTTTCAGTCTTGTTCAGTCATGTTATACTCTCTAGATATGTACCTCTTTCAAAGACAAATTAAGAGGAGATTTGGAACAAAGGGGGAGAGCTATGCTACTTGACAGCTGAATTTTCAGTGCTGAAATCTATGAGTGAAGGCGCCCAACCCTATCCATTCTTTGTCTTTGCTTCTCAGGAGGAGGGTAATCATCTGGAAAAAGGATGGGGAAATTGTGCTTGTAGCAGAATCTTATTTTTCTAAAAGAATATTAGACCTGCAGACGACTACTTTGAGACACATATGGGAATCTAACCTTTAGTAAACAATCATATTTATATAAAATCTCCCTGTGAAAGTGGTGCAGGGTATAAAAATACCTAGAACAATAAATCTTGTTCTTTCTGATGGAGATAAATTCTAAGGTCATCAACTATAAGGATCAGATGAGTCTCACACGAATGCTTTGTCCCAGAGCTGCACTGGTAATAAACAGGAATTTTATTACATTTCTAAGTGCTCCATGACATCTATTAAATTACTGTAGGCTTCACAAACTGCAGCTCAGAAGTGTTGTACAATTGGATAGTTCAAATTTGTTTCCATTTCAATGCAATACCTCAATTTCTCTTGCAAAAGAAAAAATGTCTTGTGTTTCTTTGTTTCTTTTACACACTGTCTGATCAGATCTCTTTAACTTTTACATGATTATGGTAAAGGAATTTAAGAATTGTTAATGTCATCACAAAATAAAATACACATTTTTAAACTGTAGTGGATCCTTTCATTTTATATCAGGTTGTCTATCATTGATCTAAGCTTGCAACAAAAGCGCAGGACATAGAAGCCCTTCTCAACTTGTGACAACTAGATGCATATCAGCATTCTATCAGTCAGCATGATGACATGCGCCCACCTCTTGGCCATTCTGGCTAGGCTGAATCAAGGCTTAGCGTACCAGGCTGCACATCTATGTCTACAATACACCCCTGTCCTAAATGAGCTTTCAGTTCAACAAAACCAGCAATATCCCAATATCCTTTTTTTTTTTTTTTTTAATTTTTAATTTAGATTAAACTTTTGTTAAAATCTAAGTCTATATTTCTATATAAGTCATTATTTCACAGGATCTCCTTATCTGGGGTATGTTCCACAGCCTAGTGAATTGATGCATGTATTTGAATCTATGTTGGGTCAGAATGTTTCCTCCATTTCCGTGTTTGGACATGTCTGCTCCACTGGAAAAATCAAGACTAAAAAAATTACTGTGATTCATTGTGAAACAGAGCTTCCACGTTTCAGTTAAGACTCTCAAGGAAAAGACAAACAATAACAAAGTATTGTGGACATATTCGGTGCAAAACAGAAGAAAAAGAGTTGTGGCATTTTTGTTTTATCACTACAGGCAAAGCCAGGAACATATTCAAGTGTGCTTTTAATGAAACATGTATGTCTGAGTTTACTCAGCACAGCTGATTGCCTAGTCTTCAGCTTATGCTTCCATTTTATTCAGCACTTGAAATTAATAACAATAAAATATAAAATAATAAAATCCTGCATTTTTTTCATTTAAAATCAGCCATCTGAAGGTTAAACCAGCAATATTAAAGGGTGAATATTTTGCAGGTTGATAGTCTATCAGCAGTTAGAAAAGAAACTGAAAATGCATTTGCCACTCAGTACCACTCCCTACAACTGAAATACTGAGAAATCTTTAAAAATATTTCTCTTTCTTTATTTATTCATGGCAGCAATCTACCCCCACACCTCTGTAGAAAGAATCCCAAATCATAATCTAGCCTTGAGGTAGGTGGTGCCTTATTCTGGCTAAGATATTTTTGTGAAAGAGATATGAATGTGGACTTCAGTAGTTTCATCTTTTAAGAATTTTCAAAACAAATGCAGAGGAAATAATCTCTATAATTTTTATTCAGAATATAACTCAAAAATTAAAGGTTAACAGTTCAGGTAAATTAGAATAAAAAAGCCCCACCAAATTCTTGGTGAAGTAGCTCTTCTAAAATGTATCTTTTTATATGCAATGCTTGTTTAAAAGAAAAAAATCTTGTAAAGTTACTGAAGAATAACTAAGGGGAGAATTTAGAATAGTGAAATAGCTGTCTTTACCAGCTGTTCTGATCTCTCTTTTTTTTTTTTTTGTCCCTGGAAGCAAGCTTTTAGGCTTAGCTGGCATCATAGTAGATCATTTAATATAGTGTTATTTATAGCTGAAAATCTGTAATGTTATTTTTCATTTCATTCTGACAGTATTGCAGAAATGATTTGAGGCTTATTTTTAGCTATCAGTAGAGAAATTTTCTAGGTGAAAAGTGTAAAATACTATAATGTAATTTATCTTTTACTCTACATTGACATCTTCATTTTTCAAATTTTACCCTTGTTTAGTCATTTCTTCTATATGAACTAAACTATTAGTTAGAATTAGATGAAATTGATTACCATATTGGCATTTTTTTTTTTTCTTCTTTCAGGAACAGAAAAGCAGGAAAATTTTATGTGGTGACCATTCCATGGTCTTCAGCATAGCATCTAAGTTTTTCTTTAAAGCTAGGGCTTAACTTACAAATCTGCCATAGTTTTTTCCCAGAAGTCACAATAACTGCAAGGGTGCTTCTGTGATGTTGTCCTTGGGCAAATATATGTTTCTTTCCACCCAACCATCTCTCCCATATATTGGCCATTTGACAGATGGTTTCGCTTCCACAGCAGTCTTCCCTTGTAGCCATATTTTGGTCATGGCTCATATTTTTTCAGCTATTTGTTTCCATTAAAGAATTCAATATCTCTTTACATTTACTTTATGAAACAGCTACTATGCCTACCAGCCTTAAAGAGATTTAAACCAACTATTATCACAGGGGGGGCTCCATAACTATAGAATTATGTTTCATTAGCCTTATCCATCAGAACATGATTGTCAGCATCATGGGGAATTTAAGACACTACACATATCGAGTTCTAAGGTCATGCAAATAGATTCTACTCCTGGAGCTTGTCAAGTGCACCCAGCTGGAACACCTGAAGGGTCATGGATAATGTTATGTCTATTATACACTGCAAAGAGATATCTGCTGTTGTGTGGAGAAGGGGAACAGATTTTGGAAAACTGAACACATATTTTTGTCAAGAAGGAGAAGCAAGTTGCAAAGTACGGTAATGTTGGATTTTTACCAAAGGTAAAAGTGTTCCTCTGCTATAGACCAAGCAGCCTCTAGAAGGCATTTTCTTATTTGCAATTAAATTCAACTCCATATTTTGAGTAAAAATCATATTTTTTTTCTTTGTGATAATCAAAAATCTCTTGTATCATATATACTCTATGACGGTTTTGTAAAACTGAAACAGATTAATCTATTTACCTGTATGGGACCATTTATTTTGACAAGAAAATTATAATTTAAGTCACACGATAACTCTTACAGCTTTTTATAGTTAGTGAAGTTTTTAAAAAATCAGGGTTTACCTGTAACTACATTCAAAGAATATTAATAAGCTATATCAAGCAGCAAATGGAAATTTTCAAAGGCAGGCCATTAAATTGGTCTCTTGCATCCTTTCATGTATAATTTTAACTCATAAACAACCTCCACAGGTACATAGAGGGATTAAGTGTGAATCGAACCAAACTGGAATTGCACTCCTTTTACTGAAGAAGCTCAGGAAGAGGTGTTGCTATATAATTTTTGGCCAATTTCACATGCATTCTTGTGCCTTCCAAAGAAGTAAGAGCATTTCTAGCAGCCTGTGATGGGCAAAGAGCTTATGATTAGTAGATATTAGACCTTAAAGGCAGATAGAGTCCGTATTCATAGCATAATTTTGATAGGAGTCTGGTGTTTGATATGAACACTTTTCTATTGGAGACAATACAGAAATGACTGGTAAGTGCTTGTTTATAATCCTTACTGTACCAGAATTGTGATTTTTAATCTATGCTACACAGTCAATCTTCTGTAACAGAAGACACTTTTATAACACCACATACACAATAGTAAGAATGACTGTAGAAATTGCTCTGAAAGACCAATGCCCAGTTCCTAGGTATTTCAAACACAGACAATTCTATCATAACTCACAGAGTCAGAAATTCACACAGAGATTAAAATAGATAAATAAAGAAATATTTAATGACCAAAAGCTGTTACTCCAAAGTGTATTGCTAAGTTTAGTACTGAGTCTGAGTTTACTGGTAGTGTGATAAAGTTCTGGTTTTCTTCATCTTAATTGTTAGAAGTGTTTTATTTTTTAAAGGAAACCTGATGGACAGCCTCTTCCATGTCATCTTGAAGAGTGATACCATTATGATATGATGACTAGAGTTTTACCCACATTTTCTTTTAGGAAGGAAGTGCACAAATTTAAATTAGAAACTAGAGGTATCTTTTTAATTGTTATCTCATGTTGATGACTATTCCATCATCCCATCAAAAGAACTTTGTCAGGAGCATGTACCTTTCATTCTACTAAGCTATGTACTTTTAAGGGTACTAAATATCACTCTGCAGACCTAATTTTCACAACTTTTATACATAGTTTGAGCTCTTTAGGCCCAGTAAGATACTGTAGTCTTGCTATAGTTAATGACATCTACACAAGTAAATAAGAATTGCTCCCAATGGAAACAAACCTCTATTTGTATAACAGTTGGTGATTCTTCTAAACATAGCCAGTTTGGAGACAAAACCCAGAATTCACATTTTCTCCACTCAGGATCAAAGACTGATGCATGAAGTTTTAGTTCCAAATATCAATTCGTGATTTTCAGGGTTATTTTTCAAAGAGCCTATGCCATTGCATAATAAAAAACCCATCAAAACATTCAAATCTGGACACTTTGGCATACTACCCCAAATATGAAATAAATTCAAGCACTGCTATATGAAAACCTGCGATGATATATTTGAATGATCCCCTGCTAACGATCTGAGGAATAATTAAACATATTTATGAAATATTAGTAATAAACCAGTCTTTGATGGTTTGTATAATCTGATCTCTTTGAATTGGAATACTGTAAGGTTTCGTGTTAAGTCTTGTTTCTGAAATTGAACAAAATTTTTCTAAAATGCATGCCAGACTCTCTTCCCATAGGATGGTTGTGAGTACATTTTCTGAAGAAAAAGGGTAATTATGCTATATTTACTATCTTAACTGTTTATGATATTACTGGTGGGTGGGTGTGAGGGGAATAGCTCCCTTTGATAACGCCTATATTTTTTAATATGTTCAGCTTGTTGCAGTAGCAAGATATCTCCCTCTTATAAAAGGATGTTTAAGTTATAATCTGCCAGTCAGCTTTAAATATCTGTACCTCTCGGCAGCTGAATTTGTTAAGGAATTTGGTACCTCTGTAGATCTGCCATGTGGGCATATGCTGCACCATGATACACTGCTTATCTCCAAGCATAGCTGTGTAAACAAAGGCTTTGACAAGGATTTGCTTCTCTGACTGGAAGAAGACTGAATTCGGTAGTTATTTTGTGGTATATATTGCAGAACCTATTGTTGCTGAGCACGGGGCAAAACCTGAAAATAAGATGATACCCGGGTTTCTGCAGTGGTCCAGAGTCTTGTTGGGGGGATTGGATAATTACCCTGGCTAGATTATTGTAAATTGCCAGCCAAAACAATCTTTCCTCTTCCCAAATAAAAAAAATAGTAGGTAAATGTCCTATCTGCTGCGTTTTCTCTTCATCCCCGGGTCACAGTATCAGGACCCTTTTACACCAGCTTTACCTGGTGCAGACAAAACACTAGGGAGTCCAGACACTCTCCTTCTCTGTTCCAGGCTGGAAGCAGATGAGCAGCCATTCATTAGGACTTCAGACTTCTGCTCTGACCCTCTACTCCCACGAGACCCTGCTCCACTATATGCCTCTACTCTTTTTCACTGAATCTTGAGTTTTCTCATCTCGTTGAACTTCAATGAGCCTTTCATGTTCCTTCGACTAAATGATCCCCAATTATATGACCCCTTTCTATCAGGTCCCAGGATAAGTAAAAAAAAAAAGAAAAATATGGATCCATGCTCTTCTTAAAGACTACACTGATACCACTGGTGAATTAAGTATACTATTTTATGTATTTATGCTGCTTCCATTAATTAAAATGGTAGCACATCTTTTCCTAGGAAATCTACAATCTGTGCATTTTTTCCCCTAAATTTGAATTTAAATTAAATTGAAAGCAGAAAACAGATGAACAGCTGTCTGTAATAATAGGGTTTTAAGTGTTTTACTAGACATATCAACAGTTTTTGGTGTACAGATAGGGAAATGGGACATATGGCAATGGTGAAGAGCAATTATGACATTTTTTGAACATGCTAATAACACATATGTGTAATCACAGTCACTTTAAAGCTTCTTTATTTGAAGATTTCATCTTTAAGTTTTTTGTCTACAATTACATCCTAGCAATCATTGTATTAACACGTGAAGTGCGACTTCTGTACCTTTTAAATGTCCATCAGAAGCAATGCTTTTGTTGTGGTTTAAGCTTATTCGTAAATTAGACAAAGCATGTAGCCTGCTTGTTTTCCCCCCCACAACCTGTCCTTCC